>PVHP010005995.1:0-62464 GCA_004024765.1 Zapus hudsonius
GTCCTCATCAAATTTAATTAATTGATTGTCCAGCTCTTCTCTTAGTTGATTAATCTTTAATTCACTTAATGTATTTCTGAATTCGTTCATATGTCTCTCCATCGAATTCAGTTTGGAATCTATGCTTGAGTAGGAAAGCTTCAACTCATTTATGTCTTTTCTCATAATTTCCATGTCAGCCCTTAACTGCATTATATCTGCATTGCTGTTGTGGTCAGGAGTCATAATGTTCTCTCTCTGCAATTCTGTATGAGCTTCTTCCACCTCCTTTCCCGTTTCGTGTTCCATAATGGGACTAGCGGCCCTGATTTGGGAAGTTGCGTTTTTCCTTTGGCTTCTGCCCATGCCCAGATAGAGAAGTGGGGGTCAGTGGTCCTGAAGCTGGTGAGAGGCTGGGCGGCCCCAAACTTGGGCCTGTATTGCAGACAGACCCCCAACCTCCATGGAGAGACACTCTTTCCCCTCTCAGAAGGTGGAGGGGACCGCCTCTGAGGACCGGCTGCTCCCACAGGGAAGCCTCTCAGTTGGCGCCAAGTACCAGGAATCTGCCACGAGGGGATGAAGGTGGAGCCTGAGGTGCAGAGGGAGGGCACAGCTGCTGGCTCCCCTGCAGAGCCGAAAGCTGCCGGGGGAGGTTTTGAAACTGAGGAGCGACTAGGCGGCCCCAAACTTGGGCCTGTATTGCAGACAGACCCCCAACCTCCGTGGAGAGACACTCTTTCCCCTCTCAGAAGGTGGGGAAGACCGCCTCTGAGGACCGGCAGCACCCGCGGGGAAGCCTCTCAACTGGCGCCAGGGATCCGAACCCGCGCGAGGGGACAGAGGCTTGCGCCCTGGGTGCACTAAGCGCAGCCCGCCTGTGCTCGGTTTTGGAGCTGGGGAGCGGCTGGGCGGCCCCAAACTTGGGCCTGTATTGCAGACAGACCCCACACCTCCGTGGCCCAGCCCACTCTGTGTTCTCCTGCAGAGCTGAGATTTGCTGGGGAACCCTGCTGTGGACCCCAAGCCGATGCCGAGGAGAAGCCAGGTGCCCGGGTCTCAGTCCTGCAATGAAACCTCCGCCGCCGCGGAGAGCCTGGAATCCGCCCCGGGGGATAATGGCGGGAGCCGGTGGGGGCTGGAGGGCTCGGCCCTCTGCTCCACAGGGGCGCAGAGAGCTGGTCGCGAACCCCGTCTGCTGCAGCCCAGGGGTTCGGGAGGGAGGGAGAGTCCGAACTCTGGTTCGGCCGGTGTCCAAAGCCTGGATACCAGTTGAGGGGGTCAAACCTTTCCGGAGAGTCCTGGTGAAGTTGTTACTCGGTCACCATCTTGCTCCGCCCCCCTCTTACTTACTGCTTTTTAAAAGTATTTGTCATTCTGAGTTAGACTTTTATCCATTTTTTGTTTATTATCCATAATTAGATACATCGAATGAGCAAATAACGAGTTATATCCCCGCTTCCCCAATTTCCCTCTTCCCTGTCCCCAGTCAGCTGGATATCCCTCTCCATGAGCAGTCTGGATCAGACTTATTTGAATATGTTGTCCTTTATGTCCTTTGACTTCTCAACAATCAACATAATTCAAACAATTATTTCTGCATCGCTGACAATATCTGACATGCCAACAGACATGTCATTTACAGACTACTGTAGTGACAACTTTTCAAGCATATATGCTAGCATATTTTTGAGACCTTAGAATTAAAGCTTTCAAATGACTTGGCCTTTTGGAAATGATTGTTTTTGCAAATCAAACGGGAGGACGCAGACTCACATTTCCATGATTTGCTTTCTAGGAACAACTGATATCAACATTTCTTTTAATGGCATATGTCATACCTTATGTGAAAACTATGAGTCAACTTTCTTTAGCTTTTTTTTTTTTGCTTAAGATACTCACTTCAGTTAATAAAGTTGACTCAGAAAGAGTATTTCCAGGTACAACTAGATTTATAGAAATTGACTATTATAACTACTCAACAGTTGATCAATTTAAACTATTTTATATTTGGAACTTTTGCTGCAAGTTTGAGACCAAGTTACCTCAGCAATTCATAAGATTACTTTCCAAAACCATAAGTTATCAGTAGTAAATAGAGAAATAACACTTGGAAAAAATTATAATACTTAAAACAATGATTGATGTTGCTTTTAATGTGTAGCTTACAATTTACCAAGCAGTGTATTGGAAACATAAAAAAAGATGAGATCTATTAACATTCTAAAATAACTTGCTGCATTGTATGGATTTTAGAATTCAATCATAAGTGACACTTGAAATTGGTAAAGCAATTTGATAAATATTTTTTATCTCTATGCCTTAATCAAAATCAGAAATTCACTATTCATTAAAAACACAGTGCTTATTAAACATTGCTCCTGAGACAATTTACATTTGTATTTTATTTTGGCTTAAAGATTCTTCTTTATTTTGTTAAAACTATTAATTACCAATAGTAAGTTTTTTCTTATTTAAGCAGATCCAAACGATGAAACTATTTCAATTAAAATATTTCAACTTAATTGACTGAAATTTGAACTGTTCAGGTAAATTCTTTCAGAAGTTTAAAACCTATACATACAGCAACTGATTATTATTCTCTTAAAATGCATTTTTTGTAAAATAATTCGTTTCTATTGTAATTGTTGATGATGCTTATATTTCCTTCCTTGTTTTGTATTTCTGCATCAAGTCACACACACACACACACACACACACACACACACACACACACTGTACTTATGATATTGTTGATTTTCTTTCAACAACTTGCTATTCTTGATTTTTCACATCAGGTAATAGCTGCCCGCCTTCTGCAGTCTTTAGATCCTCTGCTCTCTCCCTTTCCTTTTTCTGTTTCCATCTCCTCCTTAGAGAATTAGAGGCAAATGATTTTCCTTTTTCTTATTTTTATTTTGTAGATATAAACTATAGGTCTATCAATGAAGACACAATACGCCTGTGATTTACTAGAAATGGTAGATTCAACCCTGTGAGTTATTTTGGTACCTACACTTAAATCAGATAAAGACTTTCAGACTGGGCGTTAAATACCAAATTATAAGAAGAGAATTTTCATATATTTCCACTTAGATATTTGAGTTTGTGTCTGTGAGATTAGGCTAAATGCTCCATAGATAACTGATGATTTACCTGTGTCAACAAGCATGAAATACAGATAAGCACAAATCAGGTGACTGACAAAAACATGTCTCCACAATTATGGAACTTGTTGGCAGTACATTGTCTGAACATGACCACTCCCAACTGCAATTAAATATGAAAATACTATTTATATTAAAATCCCACTGAATAACATCCCATATATAAATATGTTTTGTTTAGGAGGAACAAGAGCAATAGGTTCATCACAGAAAAGCATTTTGAAATAATTTGGCTCTTGGAAATGTACAACCATACTACAAATGCTTTGAATACTTCCATAAATTAAGTTTTGGTTTTATTGAGTTATTCTGAGATGAAAAGACACCTCAGGTGGAAAAAAAGTAACTCCTGTGGAAGGAAAGAATTTATGTTTTTTTGAAAAAAAGACTTTGAAGTCAGTTGTGCACCCAAGATAGTCTTAGGGAGGTGGTGACTATCAAGGTACCAGAAGCAAGAGTCAGATGCTGGAATCTGGGCAGCTGCCTCCACAATCTAATGAGACATGGTCATTCTTATAAAGCTTTTATATCAGTAAATTAAACAATCAGAGGATTGTGTACCAAGCCATGTCAGTCCTGTATTCTAATAGCCCATTTTCTTAGTCTAAGGATGGACTTGAAATGATTTAATTTCTCCTGATTTTACAAGAGCAGAGTATCAAGTGTATAATGTGATATATGTGTTATGGTTTGATCCAGGTATCCCCCACAAATGAATGAATGTGTTCTCAGTGATTGATCCTCAGCTGATGGCAATTTGGGTTTGACAACCTTCCCAGAGCTGTGTTGTTGGGGGCAGGTTTATGGGGATTATAAGCCAGCATCCCCTTGCCAGTATTTGGTACACCTTCCTGCTGCTGTTTGCAGTGCTGTGGTGGAGGTGATGTCCACCCCTCTGCTCATGCCATCGTTTTCCCAGGCAGGATGGAGTCTCCCCTTGAGTCCTTAAGCTTAATAAACCCACTCCTCCACAAGCTGCTTTTGTTTGGGTTCTTTAGGTGCAGCAACTAGAATGCTGACTGCAACAATATGCAAGCTTGCATCTTCAATATTTGTCAACTGACTGAAATGGAGACACACACAGAGCATATGAATACAGGGATCACATGATTTCTTAAATCGTGCAAATTATTTTACCCAATTACAACTTCCACTTAATTTAGACCAAAATTGATTTTAATTAGCCATTATGTCTTTGTGTTTTGTCAGATCAAGAAATTGTCCCACAAAATCAAAATCACCTTCTCTGATTGTAGCAGTTACCTTCTTAATTCTGGGAGAAAACCTCCAATTTAAGGAGCTTATGGAAGAAATTAAAAAAAAGTGTTTTGGGTTACAGTTTCTAGAACAAGTTTCATCATGGCAGGGAAAGCATGGAATGAGCAGACAGTCAGCTGGGCATCACATCTCTCCACATAAGCGAGAAGAAGAGCAAGAGTGAGTTCATATACACTGGCAAGAGCAGGAGCTAGAAGCTAAAACCCCAAGGTCTGCCTCCAGGGACATGCCTTCTCCAGCAAGGCTCTACCTCCCCAAGGTTGCACCAGCTAGAAATCAGACAGGAGACTTAATCACAAATACATGAGACTGTGACGCACATTTTACATATAAACCATCACAATTATTTTCACACAAAGATGGACAGATTTGATGCCTTTCTAGAAGTTCAAGAAATTTGGACCATCATCCAAGTAGTGGATTAGAAATTTATGGTTTTAAACCATAAAAAATGAAAAGGCAACATGCAGGACTGAAAGTACATTCAAAAGCAAAAAATGACAACTCAAAAATATTACTCCATATATGTGCATATGAAATCAGAGATCTTGAAAGTATCAAAAGACCAGTTATCTACAGAAAGTTTTTGATCATACCACAAAGAAGCCAAAACAATAGAATAAGATCTATAAATAAAAATTCTATACCTGGTCAAACACCTATCAAAAAGTGGGGATGGACTAAGGTATTTTCAAGTAAAATCTTGAGAATTTAGCACTGTATATCACTACTATATGCAGAAGGAAAATTAAAAACATAGGTAAATATCTGTCTTAAATGATTAAATTAATAAAAAAGAAAACAAAACAATAAAAAGACAAAATATAAATGCAAGTAAGCCAGGTAGAGTATAAGCTCAGATAATGGATTAAAACAATCTGATAAAAGATTGTGGCTGAAGGGAAAAATAAGCAAGAATTAGCAAAATACTAGAATGTGAAAGGAGATATAAATTCACTAATAAGTTGAAGTTTCTATGTGACAAGATCTATTGTGAGTTAAACATCACCTTGGAAAGTAGTAGAATTTATATTCCACATGTCCGTTTTAGGGTGATATACATGTTATTCTTGCCCCAATAAATATTTCCATTTATTGATAAACAGTTGAATTTTTTCAACAGATCCCACCTACCATATCTAACTTCAATTCCAGCTGCATTTGATATTTCTTATTCTACTTTCTGATTCTATAGATATTATTTTCCTTAAGAAAGTATAATTTAGCTGGACATGATGGTGCAAACCTTTAATGCTAGCACTTGGGAGGCAGAGGTAAGCAGATCACTGTGAGTTCAAGGCCACACTGAGACTACATAATGAATTCCAGGTCACCCTGAGCTAGAGTGAAACCCTACCTTCAAAAAAACAACTTGGAAAGAAAGTAGAATTTAAAGAAGCTTTTTTGTTGTTGTTGTTCGTTTTTGTTTTTCAAGGTAGGTCTTGCTCCAGCCTCAACTAACCTGGAATTCACTATGTAATATGAGGCTGACCTTGAACTCATGGTGATCCTCCTAATTCTGGGATTAAAATTGTGTGCCACCATGCCTGGCTTAAATAAAGCTTTTGTACAGCAAAATCACTGTGAATATAGGAAAGAGATAGCCTACAGAATGGGAGAAAGTCTTTGCCACCTATATTTCTCTGATTAAAATCTAAGACATACAAATAACAAAGACAAACTAAATAATAAGAAGTTGAACAATCCAATCAAAAAATGGACTATAGAACTAGATAGAGATTTCTCAAAGAAGAATTACAAATTGTCAATAAATATCTAAACACATATTCTATATTCTTAGTCATAAGGAAATGTAAAACTACTTTGAGATTCCATCTCACTCCTATCAGAATGGCTACCACCGAAAAATCAAATGACAATAAATGCTGGTGAGGATATGGGGAAAGAGGAGCCCTTCTCCATTGTTGGTGGGAATATAAACTAGCAGAGCTATTGTAGAAATCACTGTGAAGATCCCTGAGACAGCTAAAAATAGATTTACCATATGACCCAGCTATAATACTCCTTGGTATATACCCTAAAGACTCTACTCATTATTATAGAGATACTGGCTCATCCATGTTTATTATTGCTCTATTCATAACAGGTAGGAAATGGGAGCAGAATTGATGTCATTCTAGTGATGGGTGGGTAATGAAGGTGTAGTTAATTTACACAATGCGGTTTTATTATGCTTTAAGGAAAATTGAACTTATAAAATTTACACTGAAATGGATAGATATTGAAAATATTATATTATGTTAGGTAACCCAGGCTCAGAAAATCCAAAATCACACATTCTCATATGTGGATCCTTGATTAAAATGTGGGTATTTTAATGTGAGTTAGAATAAAAGTTAGTAATAAAGATGAGGAAGATAGAAAGGGGCAAAGAGGGAGAAAAGAAAGTGGAGCACTTATGAAGAGGGACTCATAGACATGTAAGTAGAGGGGAAGAACACAGGGGGTGTGCTTTAAGGAGAGGGGATGGAGGAGAGGTGGGAGGAGAGTCAATCAAAATTCAAGGTTTATGAATAAGGCATATGGAAACCTACTTCTTCACTAGCTAATAATATATCTCTTTAAGGAAAAAGTTTGGGCACATTTATCTTCTAGCAGCAATTAATATTGTATCCAGAAGCCATAAGTTTTTATTAGAAAAATTTCAGTGCAAGAGATGGGATATCTTCTAGGGAGTAGTTGGCCAGGGAGGCCTGTGATTCTCCACAAACATTACAGGCTATTGCCTAGGTTATTATTTGCCATCAGAACTAGTTGATATACCCTATTTCTGAAGACACCACATGATTGGTTGCAAGTCACTAAGAAATCAAGCCTGAGCTGAGCTGGAAACCTCCTCCCTGTTGACTAGCTGTCAGGATGCCAGAAAGAGCTATGCAGCCTGTTGGGGGAGAAAGTCATCCAAGGTCTTAACCAGTAGTGGACCCTGCAAGCTTTATGGTTGGCTAACCAGGCTAAATGTACTAGTGTCTGTTATGGGGAAAACCAACGATTCTCTGACTGGACTTGAGGCATGCTCCATTGGAGGTAATTTCTGCCTGGTTCGGAAAACATACAAAAAGCTTATGGTCATAAGTCATAGGAGACAGATATTACCACTGTTTTCTGGCTAAATGAATATATTATGCCCAGCAAACTGCCATCTAAATACCTATGTATATGTCAATATATTAATGCTACTCTCACTTTTGGTAAGAGGAGATCCTTTCAGTTGGCAGTGACATCTGGGTGACTCAAAAGTCACCAAATGCTGAGAAGAAAGGGCAGTGGAGACTTCAGCACTAAGGTATTTCTATCACACCCTCCATGGCTCAGGTACCATTGCAGAAGAAGTGAGAAAAAGAATGTAAGTTCTAAGGAAGGGGGAGGGGTTCTTTTTTCCAGACACAACTGGGTCTTGATATTCATGACCTCACAGTAGTTCATGTTCATGCTATTTACACAAGACCTGCATAAAAGGAAGAAAAATGATGACATAAAAATAAAAGAGAGAGGAATTCAGTTAGGGGTGGAGAATTGATAGGGCATTACAATCATGGTATATTGTTTATATATTTATGGAACTTGTCAATTAAAATGTTTAAGAAAAAAAGAAATTTGAATTTTAATTATTTTTGGAGATTCTAGTCCATAATTTTAGTTATCCATTCTTTCACATATATATTTTATATTCTTATAAATATTTCTATAACATAAAGGTAGTAACTATAATGTTTAAGCATTGATATTTCATACATGAAATCATCACAATATATCTCCATATATATTTCCTAATTTATAATAGTGGATTTTGAACTTCATTCTTTTCTACACGATATAGCTGTGCTTTCCATGCAGAATGAACTAAAAGTCCCTGTGATAATTAATCTTTAGTTGTTAATTGATAGGATCTGAAAATCCCCAGGAGGCAAATCTCTGGGCATGTTTGTGAGGGAGATTCTAGATTAGGTTAATTAAATTGGGAGAACCCATCCTCACTGTGGGAGCTGCCATTTCAAGGACTGTAGTCCTGGACTGAAAACAATGGTGCAGGTTGAGCTCAATGTCAGTATTCAAATAGCTGTCTCTGTCTCTGCTTCCCGATTGTTGAAGCAGTGTGACCAGAAATGTTTCATGATCCTGACATTATGTCTTCCCGGTTGTGATGGACTACCCTCAAACTGTAAGCTGAAATGGACCTTCCTCCCTTCTGTTGCTTCTTGTCCAGGATTTTGTTACTACAACATGAAAAGTAACCAATAGAGTCACCTGTCCAATGACAAAGCCCTCTCTTAACCAAATTCATTCTATACCTTATGCTTCTATAGCATTTGATCATATATGATATCTATTCTTTACAGTTATAATTACTTGACAATATGTTTGACTCTGTCAGAGTAGTGACATCCCTAATTAAAATGGCTCTTTTTCTCTTTTTCCTATCTTTGTGATCTTGTATAATTAGAATGGAAAAAAGTTACTAAGTCACTTTTTGGAACAGGAAAACAATCACATATTAAGAAAATAAAGTATGGTCAATTTAATATTTGTTACAGAGTCTTCAGTTTGTTGACAAGTGTAGTCCCCTGCTAGCTCTGTTTATTCAAAGACTTAAATAGCCTTTTGGCTGATATTTGATAAATTATGTAATAATTATTTAGACATACAGAAGCTGTGCTGAATAATTCATTGTGCCCTATTCACCTCTGAAAAGCTAATTACCTAATTTTCACGACCTTTGTATGTTTTCCTATTTGATTACCTAGTCAATTCACTAATGCCTAGTGAGTGTCCATTCTGCGTAAGGTAATGTGTTTATTTAATTAATGTTACTATTTAGCCTATACTCATTATATCGACAAGCAGAATGCGATGTCAGGGAAGCAAGAGGACTTTATTTCATGTTAGCATGCATGGGTTCAAGCCAACAAATATTTACTAGACACCGACAATCTGGAAGCACGTAGGCTAAGTGATGGAAATAAAATAGTTGATTGTAACTTCATCTTTGCCCTTGAGAAAATTACAGTGTTCTATGAAGACTTTTTTAAATTTATTGAAGTATTTTTAAAAATAATCAATTATAAGTGTAACTTTTGCCATATAATGATATGTTTATACCACATAATTTTAATGTTAAATTCAGCTTAAAAGTTTTATAATTATACAGCTATATCATAAATTATTTCAAAAGAAGAGGAAAATAATTAGAGTCTATACAGCATTGACCATGTGTCAACTATTGTGCTAAGCACTTGGATATGTTAGCACATTTAAGCTTCAACATAGCTATGTTAGGCAGATAGTATTGCTGTACTCATTCTCATGACAAGAAAATGTGCACTGAAGTATATGTGATAACTTATACACTGATTTATATCAGCTTATTTGTGACTAGGGATGTAAACAAAGTCTATGAGAATGGATAGTAAATTTCACTAATTCAGTATCCTTAATATAATATTCTGGGTAACAAACACCTATGATGTTGCAGTGACAAACAGCAATAAACCTTCACTGTGTCTCTCTAGTCTACTCAACAGCAAATAGGTAGGGTTGTTCTCAGACATTTCTACTGGCTTCCTTCTTCCTGCTGATGGGGTCACTTGCCCATAAACCACCCACACGCTCTCCCACAGGTCTGAGGACACAGCTGGTAGAACAGGCCAGGTGTGTCCTGGTACATCTGTGTTGTCTGGCAAGAGTTGTGTAGGAGCACATCTCCCAAGGGAGAAAAGAATGTGACAGAGGGTAGGTAGACACAGGTGCCTCTTATGGTTCAGGTGCAGAACAGCGATGACATCACTTCTCACATCATGCTTATAAGGGCAAGTGTTAAATCCAGCCAAGATTCAAATTGTGAGGAAAGACTAAAGGAGACAATTGGAAAAAAGTCAATTTGCTAATGGTTCAATCCCAGGGAAGAATTAAATTGTGTGGCTACATTTTATAACTAAAAGGCACAGCTCATAAAATGGCCACCACGGTCCCATCTTTTCAACAGGGAAAACACATTCACCTCTTTAAAGCCACTGACACAGTTTGTACACAGATGTCAGGGTTTGGATGTTGGTGAATGGGTAAAGGTTTTTTTTTTTTAATATTTTTTATTTATTTGCAAGCAGATGTTTGTTTGCACGTGTGTGTGTTTGAGAGAGAGAGAGAGAGAGAGAGAGAGAGAGAGAGAGAGAGAGAGAGAGAGAGAGAGAGAGAGCGCACCTGAGCCTCTTGCTACTGCAAAGGAAATCCAGACTCACATGCTACACAGTACATTTTGTGCATCTGGCTTTCGTGGAGACTGGGAATCCAACTGGGCCATCAGACTTTGCAAACAAGGGCTTCCCCCCCCCCACTAAGCCATTTATTCAGCCCCGTGGGTAAAGTACTTAAAAAATCCTGTGAAATAGAAAAAGAAATTATCTGTATTCCTCCATTCCAAACCATGAGCATGAGGATGATCTGCAGACAAATCTACTACTATGTGTTACCAGAAAACTGGAAAACCAAGTTGGACCTTGGACAAGAGGAATAAAGAGAATACTTTTTGATACCTAGAACTAAACAGAGACCAGAAGAAAGGGTAAACAAGCTTAGTGTGGCTAAAGTGAAATAAGTGCTTGCAGGGCAGGGGTGGGCTTGTAGACCAGAAGGAATGGACCTCCCAGGCTTTGTTGGGAATTTTAATAATGCTTAATGTGAAGTATATAAGGCACAGTCTTATGATACCACACACAAAAAACCCAGGCTAGGTGCCTTTGGACACTTGTATTTGTGTGTTGTTGTGTGGAACAGTGAGTGGTTTGGGCAGGCACATATGCACAGGAGAAGCTATATTGTGCATAAGGTCATAGTGGTCACACACCTGATAGTGTGGAAGGACCAAGTATGTGTAGTGTACTTAGGGTAAACCATCAACTGAATTTAGGACTGTTACTTGACCAGGTCCACCTTTTCAGGGAAGATATTTTATCATGTTTGATAGCTGTTACTTATACTAGGAAAACCTCCGGAAGTAGCACAACTGTCTCATGTTTTATCTTCTCTTCAGAATTTTCCAAACAGAACAATAGAAATATAACGACCTAAGGAAAAATGTCTAATGAAAAACTAGAGCACCGTTTTCAGATGCAGAGCCAACCATCGTGAAAGATGTTAGAAAATCCTCATAGTAGGCTAGAAAGATGACTCAGTGGTTAAAGGAGCTTGCTTGCAAAGCCTGATAGCCACATGCACAAGGTGGAGCATGCATCTGGCATTTACAGTGGTTGTAGGAGGCCTTGGCATGTCCCATTCTCTCTCTCTCTCTCTCTCTCTCTCTCTCTCTCTCTCTCTCTCTCTCTCTCTCTCTCTCCTTCCAGACAACTAACAAATAAAATATTTTTTTTTAAATCCTCATGACTGCTGGTAAAACATTGCAAAATTCTGCCTCAGCCCCTCCTGTTCTCAGTACCAGGGGTGGGATGTTGGGATATGTAAGGCGTTAGTAAGTCCTATATGAGGAGGCATTTATTTTCAATCCATTTTCCAAGCTTGGGTTTTCAGGGAGGGAGCAAGGGTTCAAGCTTTGGTTCTTTCATTAAATGATGCAAAACCCATACACAGCGTGTTGCCACCCACAAAGGTAACATGTTCATCATTCCAGTACTTGGGATCTAATTCATTGACTTACATGCGCCATGCAGAAACCTCACCACTGAGCTAAAACCCCAGCTTGTAGCAGCAATTTTGAATAATATATTCTTTCTCAAGGATGTAATATTGCTCCAAAACAAGTAAAAGTTCAAACCCATTCATATTTTTCTAGATTATCTTTTTTGTTCTATTTATCTGTCTTTCCATAATTTCCTGAGTATGTAATTTTGATGTTGGTATTATAACATTTATTAGTTAAGTATCAGACCAAATCAGTATCAATTCTGGATATTTTATTATAGTTTTCTCCTTCATAATTATTTACTCACATTTCAATTTATTTTTTATAAAAATTCCCTTGTTTATAAAATGTATGTTGTGATGAGTATTCATAAGACCATTGCAATCATTTTAATACCTAAGAATATTGCCTAGTGTTATATTTGTATGAGCAACATTATTGCATTACAGTAGTTTCCTAAAAATTTTATTCATAAACTTTAGGGTTCTCATTTGGTTTTAAATCTACCTCACTACATTTATGAATTAGCATTTTTAAAATATTTTATTTATTCATTTTCAAACAGAGAGATAGAGATGAGAGAGAGAGAGAGAGAGAACACCAGAGGCATATGTGGGTACTGGGGAATTGAACCCAGGGCTTTAGGCATTGGAGGCAAGTGCCTTAACTGCTGAGTCATCTCTCCAGCTCCCCCCTTTTTTATAAATTAATATTTTTAACAGACTTAGAAATGGTTCTTTGGGAGGGATGTGGACAGAAGGTATTTTATTATTTATCAGTGTTCTCTTAACTCAAATATTTTTCACAAGAGCAAGAAGGATGGAATCTTGAACTCAAAACTGATCAGTGATTCACACCCCATCCTACAAAAAACACCAACTTCTAATGTTTTGTACTTATTCTTAATTTCTACACTGAAAATTTTATGTAAAAATGAACACATACTGGTTTATAATGACTTCATCTTTTCAATTAAATTAACTGTTGCCCTTGAGAGCAGAGAAAGTAGAGAATAAATAGGAAACTATCAAAGTGAGATGCAGGGTGCTCACCTGGAATCCTCATTGTGGCTAACAAGAGTTCTCAAAGCTAGATCATGAGAGCTCACAGGCAAAAGAATTAAAAGAAATCTCATAATTCCATTCTTCAAACATAAATCTAACCATGAACTACATTTGAGTCGTATGTATGTGTCCCTGTCTAATCTGAAGGTATCTTCCTAGAGGCAGAGATGCAGTGTGATTTACACATGGGAAGTACAACATCTGTCATACCAGAATTCCAATGTTGCTGAACAGCAGTGGACATTCTTTCGCTCTCATACAGAAATGTTCTGTGGGCAAGACTTGTGGCTCATTCATTAGTACAACTTCTCATGGTAGAACATTAGCATTAGGAGGCTGAAATCTGTTTATAGTTCCTGCCTAAGGTTCTATATCCTCCGAGCTTAGTGAATTTTCAGTTATATTCCATATATTTTTTAAGTGTTCATATTATGTGCAAACTCATATTCTGTAGGACTTTCTGTATATGTAAAGATATGGACACACTGTTAACAGATGGACATAATCACAATGACCCCTGCCCCTAAGGTGGGTCAGGATAGGATATACCTTAAAGAAACATAGAAATATATCTCACTGTCATTAATGTCATCCCAGATTTGTTGAGGGAGATGGGAAATGAATTCTCATTGGGTGAATATTCATTCAAAAGAAGCCTCATGAATGTCCAGAATATACTCCTCTGTGTAGCTCAGGCTGAACACATGATATAGCTGGTGTGTCCATTGAGACTGGACTCTCTTTTCTTGGTCGAATATATACACCATTATGTCTGTGACACACAAAGCATGGTCTAGACACCAGGCCAGGATAGCAAATTTTATATGATCTCTACAAGTATATTATACGCCTTGCAGCTCTGTGGGATGTTGGCCAACTTTTCTGACATCACACATGTGAAGGTGTATTTCTAGGAAGCATTGCAGCTCTGTGAGATGGTGACCTACTTTGCTGCCATCACATATCTGTAGGATGGTGAACTACTTGCTCATATCACACAAGTGAAGGTATTATTCTAGCTGGTGGCCTCATCATTCATGGGATAGTAGCTTTTTGTAGCTTCTCTTCGTCCTTTACCATGGTAACCAAAATGTGTTACATCCATGTGCTACAGCCTCTGTGTGACCACTGGGTACATCATTAAGCTTTAGCTTCATAGCTGAAGTCGCCTAAGCACAAAAGCAGGCATCTTACACGGTGCTTCTACAGGCTTTGATGGCTTATCAGCTTTCATAGTTCCTTGTCCACTTAGTTCCACTGCATGAGGTTAGACAATCTATCCTCCATGCTGTAGCTGATAACATGCCAGAATAGCCCACATTCACCAAGGATAACTAATGCTGATGACTTTCCCTGTGAGGGTAATCCCCTGACTCCAAATCCAATAATTATGTTGTTTCTCGTGGTTTCCAAAACAGTTGTATGAATTGCTCTTTTGACACAGGAGAACCAGTAGCTGCTCAGTCCACATGGATGGATGACTCAGCAGTCTCAGTCCACCATGGAAGGCTTACCGCTTACTGGGGATCTGCTGGTTTTCACCTCAGGCTGGAAAGCTGAGGAACCTTCTTTCCAATGCCAATGAAGAGATGCTTGACAAGCACCATCATCCAGGCAGTCAGGGAGGGACAGAGATTTCTTTCCCTTTGTATCACCTTGGGTGGGGTCTTGAAACCCTGTCTCAGACATGTTGGCTTCCTGAGACTCTGGAATTTCCTTCCTGAACTGACATCCCAGGAAAGGATATTCATTTTTAGCTTCCTTCATCTTTACATCCTGCTGACTACTGAGAGGGATGCCTTCCTGTGGACAACATTGGTGACCCAACCAAGATTACTACAAGGTCAAGTTGACAAAACAAATTAACCATCATTAATCCACCCCTTGTCAACTTGACATCAAAGCGTAACTCTTACATCATAATTTCCAGATGAAAACAGTGACAAGACCATGATTCTGCCTAACATGATGTAACTATCCCATGTACAACTGTAAGTGCATAATCTCCCCCAATGAAAGGTGAGCTACCTTAACTGTGATATCTATAAAATCAAAACAAGTTACACACTTTTAACATATAATGGCACAGAGTAAACATTTCCAACTGCTATGAGGCATAACAAGAAGAGACAGGACCAATGCAAATGCAACAACCATCAGGCAAACATCAAACATCTGCAATTCAAGTCTGAAAAGTCTCTGGATTTTCCAATTCTATCCCACCAGCTTGGCTGAGTACCTGGGAAAAACTTCCATCCAACAGTGCTCCATGGTAGTCCCTGCACAGTCCTGGTATATCTAAAATATCTTTGGGTCTCATTTCAAACTATGGTCCACCTTCCAATGGCTTCATTGGCCAATCAGGTACTTCATACCATCTTCCATATACTGCATCTCAGAAGAAGCTCCTGGAACCATGGACACGTCATGACCCACACCAGACATCCATTTCTCATGCTTCCAAAATCAATACCTGGTATGGAAGACATAGCCATGTTCTTAATTCAGGGACTAAATAAACCTTGCAGAGCAGGTTCAGCTATGTCCTTCCAAAAGAGTTTCTATAGTCTATCATTCAGTCCTTCCCGGGTGGAAACACCTCAGGCATCTTTTCCATGGCTTCAATGTAGAGCAATTAGGCTAATGTTTGACAATAGCAGCTTCAGTAACCTAAAGCCAGTCTTTGTGCCAATATGTTAAACCTTCTGTGAGTATTTCCAAATTTATATCTTAAATTCTCAGCTCTGTATTGTTAGCCAAAAACATCAGTCCATTCCTTAAAGACAACCTTAACCTCTTTGCGCACAGGCTGCAAAACGCATCCATCCTTTATTACATTAATTTAATTCCAATAATATTCTCTATAGTCTCTCCTTCCCCTTAGAAAGTTCACAAGACAAGCCTCCAAATAAAATTCTCTTTACACTTAGCATTTCCAAATTCTCACCAGAACAGTCCATAAAATTTGGCTTACCACTCTGGAATGTGTCTTCAGTTAAAAGTTCCAAATCCATGTCCATTCTTCCAGCACACAAGTTCCAGAGAACCATAATCCACATGGTCAGATTCATCTCAGTAATATAACCCCAGGTCCTGGTACCAAATCTGTCATAATCAGCCACACACCACTGGGATTAATCTCCAAAACCAGACACAGCTATGGGAAGAAAGGTTTTATTGAAGCTACAGATCCGGGGGAAATTTCAGAATTGTGAAAGTGGCTCTCCCCCTTTCACAGGTCCAAGCAGAGAGAAATAGAAGCCATCACCACCACCGCACACACAGAACAACAAACAGGCAGGTGAAAGACAGAGATTGTCTTCCCCTTTATATATAGCCTTTGGGTGGGGTCATCCTATACCAGACTTGTTAGCTTCCCGTGTCTCTGGAATTGTCTTCCTGAACTGTCTTCCCAGGAAGAGATGTTCATTTCTAGCTCCCATGAGCTGTCTTACATACTGCCTCCTCCTGAGAGGGGGCCTTCCTATGAACAACATCAGAGACACACCCAAGATGACTATAAAATCAAGTTAACAACAAAATTTAGCCATCACAGGTAGGTAATTACTGCTTTACTGATCTTGCTATGGTGTTCTGGTCAATGCTATGCACCACTGCTTCCCCTGTGAATTTTAGCCTTCAGTAAGAAGAAGCAATCTTTCATCCCATATAGGAAATATCAGTAAAACTGCATAGCTTGATATTGTCATAAATCTCTTTTCCTTTTGTTTAAACTTCAGTGATGCATATTTTTTACATCCTAATAGATGTTAGCTCCCTAAATGACTTTTCATATTTCTTCTTTAAAGCACAAGTATGCCTTCTTCTTTGGTAAATATGAGTTTCTGCTGTTCACATTGAGTGACATCCTATTTTTCATATGAAGTCATAATTTTGCTATGTTTTCTATTTGCATCACTACACAACTTGTTTGCTATTTTCCATAAAAAGTTGTAGTGGTTTGTGTGTGAACTATTTCTCATGGACTCATGTTTTGAAAGCTTAATTCCCAGTGGATGGTGCTAACAGAAAGGATGTATGTAGAGCCTTAGGAGGTTGACTGTTGCTGGAGGAAGTGAGTCACTGTGAGTAAGCCTTTACATGTTTGATTCCAGCCCCATTTGATTTCACTTTCTCTGCTTCCTCCTTGCTCATGTAAAGCTATGAACCTAGGTGTCTCCTTCTCTGCTTTTCCCAACGTGATATAATTCCCTGAGAAACTGTAAGCAGAAACAAACCCTCTCCTCTCATAACCTTCTTCTGTTTGAACACTTTGCCCCACAAATGAATAGGTAACTGATACAAAGTTATCTCTAATATCAATGAAAGAACATTGAAATCTTTACACAATTGATGCAATTTTTGCTTTATGTGTTTTTAGTTTATTGATACAATTTTATTTGTGCCTTTGTTAATTAATTAAGTTTAATCCATTATGTTTTCTGTTTTCACCTAATAGTATTATCATTCTTTCAGTGTCCTAACATAGCTTCTTGTGGAAATTCTTTGTTTCCACAATGTGTTTTGCATGAATCCTTTTGTTGGGTTTTCCCTCCACACTGTTCTGCACCAAAATATTTCATACGGGTTTCTGCTCACAGTACTTCTGGGGGCACTCACTTAGATTCTCATAAGCTTGTGAAGCACAAATGCAACAACCAAGGAGTCTATGTGTCTTCCAGTGGGTGGGGCTTATGTTCAGGACAAACAATGTGCAGGTGTGTTCTGCCATTAGAGCCATTGCAGTGCCTCTCTGAATTTGGTAAATTCATTATTTCCTTCTCTGATTCAAAATAGACTGTGTGTAACCTCTGTATAAAAAGGGAACAGAATTCTTCTCAAAACTCACTAATACTTCTTAAAAAATGGGCAGCATGGGTATTTTTTTATCAAATATTAACAATGTATGATCAAGAAAAAGATATGGCTGGTAAGGGTTACACACTCATTTAAGAGAAAAGCAGAAAAAATATAGTAAAACTATCATCTAAGAAGAAGTCTTGGGATCTGGTCAAAGTTCATGATATTTCCTTTGGGATATCCCTGTACAATCTTATCTTCTCTTACTATAAAAACAATGTTATACTTACAAGAGCAAGTAAATTGCCATTAATATGACCAAAGCATACCATTATATGGTGTGTTAATATTGATTTTTGATATGTAATTAATATTGTAAAACATGCAAATCCCAGTTTTATTACTTCTTTTCTTAGTTCAAAGAAATGCAAAACTCTCCTTAGTCATATTTAAATTGATATAAATTCAATTGATTACACCTTAAATACATACAAGTAATGAAGTATGACTACAGGAAAAGAGATCCTGATACTTTCCTCCCTGGTTGAAGCAACAATGCTTGTTCTAGCAATTTGCTGAAAGGAATGCAACAAAAAAGAGAAGATTTCTACTCAGAAATGAGTTTTGTTTTGAAGTTAGGGACAAAGGTGTTTTGAGTATTGGAAATCCTCTTAACCTCAAAATTGGGTTAATAAAACAGATATTAGATTAGAGACTTTTAAAGAAGGAAACACACAAGCTTGAGAAAACATGATGAGAAACCTTAAAAGGTCAGGTATCCACTTTTGAGTTGAAATAGCAATAATATAGAGAAGGATAACTCCTAAATCTAGCAGACCAAGGATGGAAAAACTCAGCATTTATCTACCGTATGGCTTATTCATGTATTTCTGTTGTCAATATAAAATAAAAGAACAAATCTATCTAGGAATATCATTGCACTCAAGAACTCAGAGCAGCTGTGGTTATCTGTACAGGACCAACACATGATGGTCCCTATCAGCATTCTGTTATAGAGGTTGATGAGCTAATGTTATAGAGTTTAATGATCTAATGACAGCAATTGGTTGCCAAAGGAGGGAAGATCTATATAGCTACTGGTGATAAGAAGTGCAGAGTGTCTGAAGGGGATAAACACCAGTAATATATGATTATATATGAGTAAAGAGAATATATAATCAATATGTACCGATTGTACAAAGTATAAATGATCAAATTGTAACATATATGGATGAAAATATTTTAATTAAAAACATTATTATGAATAATTGTATACATTGTATGAGCAAATCTTGTGATGGTGCCCCAATTTCCCACCTCTCTGTCCCCTACCCACTGGGGTCCTTCCTTGGTGCACATACTGGGTCTGTCCATAGGGTAGGTGGTTATGACTACACCAGAGGTAGCCATTTTTTTTTCTTCCACCTTTGTGCATTGTTGCTGAGGGGACAATGTCTCTAGATATTCTCGTCCACCATGGTTCTTACATTCTTTCCACCCCCTCTTCCAATCAGTTCCCTGAGTCATGGTGGGTGAGTTTTAGTTCTGCTTTGTTGTTGAAATCTTAAATATCTCTGGACTTCTCCTTTGCATTGTGTTGGGTATCATTGGTGTCTGTCTCCATTGACCTTTCATGGGTTATCAGACTTGCTGTGGTGATTGATCTCCTGTTTATCTCATCACTTTCACGTAGGTTTCATTTGGGACCTATATGATAGGCCAGGGGTGTTTCATCTCCTGCCCGGATGTCAACCATCTTCTCATATCTTGTTGGTGGAATTGTGTTGTCTCCAGCTCTCTCACTGCCTCTGAAAAATACAAACGGAGTCTTCATCAGAGAGTGAGATCAGTAGAGGTTAAATGAGATAAACATTGCTAGTTTGGCAAGATTCTAAAGGGTGTAGTGCCTCTCTGTATCTCTCTGGTAGTGGGAATTTCCCCTTAGACCATTGGTTCTTGGTACCCATAGGATTTTACAATTGATGCCAGTTTCTGTTAAGGTTTCCTTGTCACTGAGGAGAGAGATATCTTAGTCAATCAGTAAACCATTTATTACCCTCCTCTGTTTAGCACCACTATTGCACAGATGAGCACTTATTGACTTGCTGGTTTCTTCCATATAGCAGTGTTCAGCATTCTTGTGACAACCATCTTTTTTGTATATCATTGTTCTCTGCTTTCCCCAAATATCACTGACCTATTTCCCCTGGTGGCTCACATAACACCTTCCTGCACTGCACACGTTGATCTTACCTTAGGCCTGGTCAGGCATTGAATAGCTTTGGTAGAAGTATGTCTCATTTAGAGGACGTCATGGGTCTCTTTAATCAACAACTCAGTGTGGAAAGGAACCAATAACTGGGAAAGGGTGATGCAGGCCTGAGCAATTATTCTTGAGGTCAGGTTTCCTCCCATTCTATTCATGGCCCCTCTTACCAGGTGGTGCCCTCAGCTTCCTCAGGAGCTTCCTGTATGAATGTTAGGATTTTATGTTGTCAATTCATTAATAGTTAAGTTTATTGTATGAGTCCCCCTACTCTCCCATTCCTCCCACCCCCCAGTTCTTTCCATCCCCTTTTATAGTCTCTCAGTTTAACTGACAAGTTTTCTTAATGTTCAGGCTTAACCTGTTTAGGAACCACATATGCAGCGCTTGACTCTCTGTTCTTGTGTGAGGTCGCGAAGAATGATATCTTCCAAGTCCATCCACTTTTCTTTAAATTTCATTATGTCATTTTTCCTTCCAGCTGGGTCAAATTCCATAGTGTATATGCAAGATAACTTTGATATCCTTTCATCCAGTGATGGGCATTTGGGTGGATTCCAATTCTTTGGTATTATGAACTGAGCTGCTATAACATGGTTATAAACATGGTTGAGCAAATGTCTCTGTGCTTCAGTGAGGAATCTTGGGGGTACATGCCCAGTAGAGGGATAGCTGGGTTCTTTGGTAGCTCTATATCCAACCTGTTCAGGTGCCTCCATACTGCTTTACTTAGTCCTTGTACAAGTTTACAATCCCACCAGCATTGAATGAGGGTTCCTCCCCCCCCCCCCCCCCCCCCCCCCCCCCCCCCCCCCCCCCCCCCCCCCCCGCATCCTCACCAGCATCTATTGTCCTTGGATTTTTAATGATATTGTCATTCTGAGCGGAGTAAGGTGGAGTCTCCTTGTTGTTTTGATTTTCATTTACAAGATGATTAGTGACATTGAACTTTTTCTTAAATGAGAGTAGGCCATATGTATTTCCTCTTCTGTAAATTACCTGTGGAGTTCAGTGCCTCATTTTGTGAGAGAGCTATTTGATTTTTTATTACTTAATTTTTTGAGTTTGTAGGTTTTAGATAAAAATACAAATAAAGAGAAAAAAAGCTTGAATAATTGAGAGTTTCTCCAAAAGTCCCCTAACCCACTGGAATCCAATTATAAAGTGATGGGTCTCAGATGACCTTGAAAAAAAAAATCATTGCTGACCTACTTGGAATCACTAAGCAAAGGGGAAGAAAGGCACCTGAGAATGTACACAATGAGTTCAAGATAGAAAGTAATCAAGGGATGGGATTTCAGTAGCCTCATGAAAAAAAAATTAAAAATGGATCTTTTGTCCACACACAGGCTTATTAATAACTATGAGGGATGATACTTTCACATAAATTATTTGTGTCCAAAATTCATAGATTGTCCATTATCCAAAGTTGCAGATCACTGACTTAAAATTATAATGTGACATCTTAAATGGCATCCCCAAAATGTTACAGTAAGTAAACTAATATGTCTTTATTAGTCCTTGAGAATCAATTTAAAAAGCTTTTTCCATTCTGATGAAAATTATGCAAATTCCAGCATACCGCCATCCTTATAGTTTATGTTAATTTGACATTAATGTTAGCTGCCTATCAGACTAACAATAATCCATGTGAACGAGCAGGCTGGAATACCAATTACAGAAATGAGTGGAGCTCTTCCTTGAAGATTCTTCTCTCTGTTGCAAGGAGACATATGTCAGCACACAGGGAATAGCACAGATGTATCACAGTCTTTCAAGTATCCGGGCATCTTTGCGTGATGGAGCAGGCTGGGGTTGACATACTAAATCTTAAAAAGAAAAAGAAGTCACTTTGTGTTGAGAACAAAAAGAGTTGAAAGAGAGAAAAATTGATGTGAAGAAACTCTCACATGTTTGGAGTTGCTTTTAGAGCCTCTTGGCCAAATAGAATCTTTATTTCTGAGACCATGACTTTATAATGAATTAGTATATATTCTATTGAAAATACTTGTGAAAGATTCAAGATACTAATGATTTCATTTCCAATGGGTGTTTTTTTTTTCCCTTTCTTGATTCTGGTTGCTGAATGTGAATTATACCAAGTTGGTTTACAATAAAAAATTGTTAAGGGGAAGATGTTGCCACTTAGGACACATTATTATCTCTCTTCAAAGGAAGAGTTTGTTGAAATCTATGAATTTTTCTGCATAATTTTCTTACATTGATGTTATGATGTATCAGACTTGAGTAACTGGAAGATCCTTGAATAATTCTCCTAACTCTTCTTCCTCCATATCCTGTAGGAAATAATAATGATTCCAAAAATATATATCTGTTTTACTATAGTTAAAAAAACTAGTTAAGTATAGTCTCCATTTGATGTATGTACACAATGGTTCATATCATTAGCTAAGTGTTATATGCATATTTATATGCAGTTTTCGTTTCCTTAGACAATAATATAAGGTTTAAAGTTTTAAGAAAATACAAGCTTATTTTTGTTCTATCTATAATGCTTAAAACAATATAAATTCAATTTTTTCTATAAATTAAATGGCAAACATAAAAGTGAGACCACAGGAACTATAATATCCTATTTTGGCATTCCCCTTAAAGAATAGAGGAACACACACACACACAACTGTTAACATCATAGCAAACAGGCCCAAGAAGATTGGTTAAGAAATAAAAAGAGAAACACAATGTATTCTAGGAGACAGTTCTCAGATATGGGCTTAAAAATGACTGTAAATGACTTAAAAATGACTAATAATTTTTAAAAAATTATCATTTAGGAAAGGATCTGGGGAGATGGCTCAGTCTTTAAATGAGCTTGTTTACAATGACCACCAACCTGGGTTCAAATCCACAGCACCTATGCAAAGCCAGATGCACAAATTGGCACATGCATTTGGAGATGGTTTGGAATGGAAGGAGGCCCTGTCATGCCCAACCATATTCTCTCATTCTCTCTCTCTCTCTCTCTCTCTCTCTCTCTCTCTCTCTCTCTCTCTCTCTCTCTCTCTCTCTCTCTCTCTCTTACTATTTCCCTCACCTTCTCCTTACAAAAAATAAAATAAAATATTTTAAAAAATTAAAAAAAGAATATTGGAATATTGACCAGGGTAGTAAAGTGGCTCCTAGTGTCAGGAGTATTCTTCCCACCCCAGATGTTTTCTGTTTCTATTGATTTCGTTCTCTGATGATTTGAAGACATTGCACCACAGTGGGTATTTTTGGTTTGGGAAGAAGGGTCAGTGGATGAAAATCTTACAGCACAAGCTTGAGTTCCTAAGTTTTTATCCTCAGATGCTACCATTAAATCCAGAAGCTATGCCAATCTTTTGTCATCTCATAATAGCTCTATCAAGATGGGAGGCAGAGACCAGAGAATTCTGCTAGACTCATTGGTCATACAGCATGGTGAACAAGAGACCCTATCCCGAATAAGGTGGAAGATGAAGACTGAGAAGCTAACAGTTTCCCTCTGACCTCTTCACATGTGTCATGGCACCTGTGTGCTTATACTAACAACCCTGAGCATGCAAACATACAAACACACATACATGCACACCAAAAACTATGACTTACACGTTTCATAAAGAGAAACAGAAGCACTTTAATTGAATATAAACACACTTTGCCCTACATGAATGATTGTTTACATTTGCCTCACTGTTCAAAGCATTCACTTGCTAACGTGTCGTGAAATCATAGCAGATATGATATACTTTCATTAACATTTCCTGGGGAATACATGAGCAAATGCATTTTTATCCAAGGCTGGACACTAATTATAGTTGAAAGTAAGGTTTACACCAAAGTACAAATCCATTAACTAATGAATTTACTGACTTTATTTACACAGCATATATGAGGGATTATTTGCAGGAATGTGGGGGATTCCCAAAACATCTGTATCTTCACAAAGTCCCATCATGGTTTGTAACCTACTAGAAATGGCATGATGGGAATCAGTGACCCTTCAATTCCTATCTATAGATCAACTCTCTGTAGGATGATAACTAGGATATATCATAAGTAGGACATAGCGGCTGAAATCCCACTGGAGGGTCCTGTGATTCTCTTCGTCTACTTTATTGGGAGTGTTAATAGCCAGATTATCATAGACATAGCTATCTTGCATTGTTTCCTTATTTATAGCCATGGCTACAAGGCCAAGGTCATCTCTACTCTAGGATGATGATGGGTTCATCATATGCTGTGCCTGGAGGCAAAAATAAAACATGCAATATTTTACTCATAAATATTTCAGCATGTATTATTAAGGTTAAGTCAGGAAATTGATAATTTCCATCAATGATACCCTTTGCAGAGCTAAGAAAATTAATAACAATGCTCTATATTAGGTATGTTCTTTTCATAATCAAATTTCAGAATGGAGATCATGAGGTAGTCTGGAAAGTTGTATGTTCCAGTTAATTTATAGTTGCTGGTACACAATACTAAACTATATAGCAGTTTATTAGAAGAAAGTATTTAATTCACATTTACAGTATTAAGGAAAAATTTCTGCAAATTAAGCCAAAAAATGGCAGAGCAAGTATCTGTATCACATCTTCATATATCTGCTGCAGAGTAAGAAGCCAGGGATAGCAGCAAAAACCAACTAGCACCAAACCCCCAGTGGGCTGCAGTAACCTCAGGGCTCACCCCAATGACACAGTTCTCCAGCATGGTTCGGCCTGCCAAAGTTCCTATCTGCTATGGCCTAGACAGTAGGCTTATTCACAAATTCTTGAGATTAGGGGGACATTTCCAAATCCAAGCCAGCATATATGCAAGCAGTTTCACCTGTAAAAGTAATGTTACTGGAGGATGGCTTTGCCAGAGCTCCTTCAAAGAGGTGAGTTGTGAAGGAAGGTTAAACTTCCTTGAATGATCATTTGAAGGCACTGTGTCCTCTCCAAAAAGAATGCCAGTAAATGGACTTTAGCCTCATCTACTCTTCCAGGGTTCTAGCATTTCAAAGTGATCTCGAATTTCATCATTTCCTATGTAATTTGCAATAGGGATAAAAACCAAATCTCAAAATCAGATGATTAACTCTAAGCACAGCTATGCATAGATTGATAAGGGAATTGAGCAGTGGGACAATTTGTACTTTTATACACATTTCCTTAACATAATATTCTGCCTTGTAAAGCACATTTTATGAAAATTTATATTTACATGTAACTCTTTGCTCAAAACAAAGTGCCAGTGAGGGTAGAGATAGGTCAATGTGTATAGAGACCAGCACCCTGTGAATTCATGGGGATGCTTTCTGTGATACTTATCAGTAATTGAAGGAAAAGAAAATTTGGGATTCTTGAAGACAATCTTAGAGACCTAACAAATACTGATTTTTCAATTATTAAATGGATTTCTAATGAAAATACAAGCCAAGATGACTTTCCAAATGATGAGATCATTTCCTGACATTCTAGGCACAGTCAAAGTCATAGTGAAATAGTATATAATAAAATAAAATAAAAAGAAAGATGGGGAGAAATTCATGTCCAATTGGGCTTTATGAAGCTGTTAGAATATAAAGAATGTTTTATCGAAGGCAATTCTGGACACCAATAAACTTTGTTCTCCCTGAGCAAATGTAAATTTGTTAGAAGTGTTCAGGCCTAATGAATACATTTTTTTTTTGTTTCTGATTAAGTCAGAGGCATCCTCCAATTTCCTGAAAGCTATGTGTGGGGAAGGGAAAGGATACAAATTTCAATGTCTTAGATATAGTGCCATTTAAATCACATGCATTCTGGGAAAAACAGAAATGTTGGCAACTGTTCGAAGGTTTTTTGGTTGTTCCATTAGGTGAGTCTAAGATTACAACCGTCTCTTCCTATCTTCAGTGCACTTATGCATATTTATGAGGAGTATTATAATAAATGTAATTTGTTCCTCTATAATGACTTCTAGAGACACACTGGAACAATTAGCTACATTGCACTAATTGTTGCCATGTGGGTGTTTGTAGTTTCTACCTCCCTCCATCACAGTTGCTTCCATTTCCTGTGTTTTGTTGCAGTTGTATTACTAATATCTCTGGATGCTTTCAGGTTCTTGGCAGCTTATTCAAAGACCTGGGAAAGATGCACATGGAAAATGAAGCAGTAAAAGTTGTTCAGTTGCCTCCCTAAGTGAGGAAGTAGTAAGGATTCCTAGTTATTGCCTGGGGTCTCATTTTATGGAGACGAGGAGAGGTAAGGACAGGATGCCAAGGGATATCATTTGGGTGGTTCTCCATTTTGATTGACAGATTTCAGTTATATGCATTTTTTTTCTATTCCACACATCCCTTCCCATAATGTATATGACATTAGTTACATTCCTGCACATTCCTGCATTGGCATTAAATGACAAATAATGCTTGAGTTTAGAATTCTCCTAAAAATTCATGTAGAGAGCATAGTTTGCCTTAATGTGCACACATTCCATGCTACATGCCCCTTGCTATTCCAAATCATGATATATTCAAAAACATACTTAAATAGAAACAACACAAGGGTATGGCTATTGATTACTATGGAAGGAGAAACTCTCCATTATTTGCAGTGGGATTCTGCAGAAAGCTTCATGCAAATCAGAGTCCCAAGTTATCAACAGGATGCTAAGAGGAAAGGGGTTGGTTACTACCCAAGTCAAGGGGTGATCTGGTTGCTAAAGTGTTTTCCTTTGCTTTCCTGTCTCAGCTGTCCCTTGACTACAACGTTGACTCTTAACATTTGCTTACATACTTGGGGTAAAACTCATAACTCTTCTTAAACTACTGTTCTTTACACAGAATGATCCCATGATCCATCTCCAAATTGTATATCATGAATAATTCTCATCACAGTCATGCTTTCTGTCAGCCTGAAACCCACACATTCCCTCAGAATTCATTTTGTTGTCAACTTGACCTTTTTAGCAAACTTGGGTGGGTCTCTGAGGTTGTGTATAGGAAGGCTGCTCTCTCAGTGGGAGGTAATATCAAGAAACTCAGGAGAGCTGGAAACAGACATCCACCCCTGGGAGGGCAGTGAAGGAAGGAAATTCCAGAGACTCAGGGAATCAATAAGACTGGGGAATGATTGCAAGACCCAGCCCTAAGTTTATATAAGGGGGAGAAAAACTGTCTCTTCTTACCTGCCTGCTTTGTTGGTGTATGTTGATGGTGATGGCTTTCTCTCTCTGCTTGGACCTGTTAAAGGGGGCCAGCCTCTTTCACCATTATGGAACTTCACCTGAATCTGTAGCTTCAATAAATCCTTTCCTTTGAATAAATAACTGTGGCTGGTTTGGAGGTTTATCCCAGTGGAGTGTGGCTGACTATGACTCAGGGTTTTGGGGGTTAGCAACATACCAACAAATTTTTAAAATCCCAGATTTGAGTCTTATGAATTTAAAGAATGAATTTCATAGACCTGAATTAAGTAACATATAGAGAGATTTTATTAGGTTAAGAGAAGGAAAAAGAGAAAAAGGTACAGAAAGCTTTCACCATGAGTGGGAAAAGGCTCATGAGTGTGAGATCCTCCTCCCTCATCAGCCATAGGCAGAGGCTAGAGGGCTTACCAGAACCAGGAGATTGGGGGGTCAGCACTGGCCAGCTGAGAGAGGAGAAGAGAGAGCAATTTCTCTTCCCCTGGTGTATTTTAAATTTCACCTATAAGTAGTGGTCTCCTGCCTCAGGTGAGCCAGAGAGACAACTAAATGGTTCAGGTTCACATTGGCTCAAGAAGTTAAGTTTGACCAACAACAATGCCAGGAGACCTCGGACTCCATCTCCAGGAGTGGCTTGGTTTTTTTCTGGGTAAACAGGAAGCCAGATTTGCTTTTCCCCTCTGGATCTCTGTCTTCAGTGGAGAATGTAAAAATAAGCCCTAGGACATTCCTGCACTTTAATTTCTGGGTCCTAGCCACTCTAAACTGTCTCAATAAGATCTCTGGTGCCAAATGGGTATATAACATTATTTATTTCCTATATGTTTATCATCTCCAATGTGTGAAAATTTTATAAATAAATGTCTTCATCTGAAAAATATGAAGGCCTTGACTTTCTTCAGTTGTGATATGAACTAGTAATTAGTATGCATAATATACTTTATTCAGTATTCAGTACTATTTTGGTATCAATCTAACCCTTATTTATCTCCATGAGTATATAAAGATAGTTAACAAAGAATCAGAAAAATAAAGTGAGATAAAATAGATTAAAAATATGACAGGAATGACTATGAACTTTAAACCTATGTTGTGGGATTTACATAGATTATTACTGATTTAAGGACTATGGAGAAATAAAAAGACAAGTAAACAAGTTTAATTTAAAAGCTGGAGGTGCCAATTAACTGGGGAGAAATAAACCATGAAAATATTTAAGCAGATCTCCCCAGTAGTAGATAGAAATCACATCCTACTCCAGTGATTTTCACTATCATAAACATTTATTCCTCTAATAGTGTAAATACTATAATACTATTTCCCCGTTGATACCTTCAGGACCATGGAAGTTGTGATGGGGGGGTCTTGATTTGTCAAGTTGATGTTACAGAAGACACACTTCTGGATACTCTCTGGGTACAATTCCAGAGATTTCACTGGGTGAGTAAAAAACCCTTAAAGGTCGTCTGCACCATCGGGTTAGTGGCCCAGAATGCTTGAAGTTTTCCTGGTGTCATTAATTCTTCCTAAAATGTCCCATCTGCAATGCTGCATCCTCCTCTGACATCCAGCTACATCTCCTTTGATCTTCCAAAGTGAGTCTTCTGGGTTCCCAGAAGCCTTCCACCCTAAATTAAGACTTCTGAGGCATCAAGCTTTGCGGACCAATCAGCAAACTTGATTCTCTGCCTTTCCATTATGCCCTTGGTTATTTTTGTATTACTGAGCAACTATCCTGTACACCCATCCAATGAAATGCCCAATCATTACATATAACGGGTGCTGATCCTAATGAGAACCCTGCATAATGCAGCAGTTGTTATTGAGGACTCTAACATGGCTCATTGACCTTCCAGTCTCTGGGGCTATATCATTGAATATGTTACATGATCTGGCAAAGGCATTCAGCAGATGTAATTAATATTAAACCCAGATTTATGCAAGCCTTCTGCAGAGCATATACCTTTATCTGGCTGTTTGCAGAAAGAGAGTCTGTAAGGTTTTAGGTGACTACATGCAATGCTGCTGGCAGTCGAGTGATGGAGAGGATTAAGTAGCCTCCGAATGGTCTACAGGACACAGGAAAAGAGACCTTCATCCTAGAAACACAGGACCTAAATTCTCCTAGTTTTTCTAGACCTTTGAAATAATAGTGCAGGCTATTTAGGAGTTTATTGGCTAGCACGGAACCCAACAGAGAGCCCAGCTGAGCCAGCCAACACATTCTTTTTTAAAATATTTTATTTATTTTCAAGCAGAGAGATACAGAGAGAGAGAGAGAGAGAGAGAGAGAGAGAGAGAGAGAGAGAGAGAGAGAGAGAGAGAGAGAGAGAGAGAGAGCGATTGAGCACCAGGGCCACCACCTTGTGGGTCTGCCTTATGTGGTTCCTGGGGAATTGAACCCAGGGCTTTAGGCACTGGAGGCAAGTGCCTTAACCGCTGGGCCATCTCTCCAGCCCAGCCAGCTAGCCAACACTTTCAATCCAGATAACTTTGAAATAATAAATATTTTAAGCCAAGTTTATAGTGATTTGTTATACAGCAAAGAAAATCATGCCTGAGAAATCCTAATGTGTCCATTTCTTGGGGTAGTTGGCAGATAATGGCCTACGGCTGAGCCTTCTTCCCCATTATCTCTGCTGCTAAGAGCCAACTAGAGGATGAAACTGAATGTCTGGGGGTTATTCACATTCAGAGGTTGATTGACACAGGGTTCGCCCTTTGTTCCATTTAAAACTGCCCTCTAAGACTTCTAGATCCAAAGTGTCATATGAGATTGGCTGAGCTGTCTCTACTGCACCACAGAGTAAATTCTATTTTGACTTGATGTTTCTCTCTTCCTACCGATTAAAGGGTTATGAGGACCCTATCTATCAAGCTTCTACTTCTCAATAATATCTTTGTTAAAACCTGTTTCCGGGAATATCTCAAGTTATCTTATTAATATCAGATGATGCAATTTAATATATAAAGAAATGGAAATGAAAATATTTTACTTCTATTTTCTTACCTCTGTGTTAAATTTATAACAGACATCATGCTCTTCCTACACTCAGTGAGATAATGTCATTTCTGTGATAAGTGTTTCTGAGAGATAGATACTAGTATCTCACTTGGCACTTACCTCACACCATCATTGGTTGTTTGTGGAATATGTGACCATCTACATTTGGTTTTAATCTCCTGCCTTCCATGCAACTGGATATAGGTGTATGACCAACAAGTGGATGAAAGACTGGGAACAAATATGCTTGGATGAAAATCATTCATTCTCCACTTCTGTTCTTTGTTCCAATTGTTATGAAAAACTGCAGAGCTTTTATGGAAAATCAACACCAACCTTCTGCCACTCACATAAAACCCTGTGCTTTCCAAAGGCCAATGTACATTTTTTTTTTAAATCAGAAAAGGGTTCCTCTACTTGTTACAATGCTACAATTCTGTTTTTTTTTTTTGGGGGGGAAGGGATATTTTGTATTTTATGGTGCATTTTCATATGTCCTAATGAATGGGACTATGCCAAGGGTTAAATTTACCAAGATGTAATTCCTATATTGGACAAATGAGCAGAAAACAAAACTCTGGACTTTCCCAAGTGAGTATTTATATCTATCTATGAACATTTCACTCTCACTCTTCAAAGTAAAGGGCAGCAATGACATGTGGACATACATGTTTAAGCAGTCCTATGGATTGCTTTCTTCATCATGGGTGGAAGTCAGTGTGTTTTTCAGGTGATTGCTTCCAGGATCTCTGAGAAAGCAATATCCAAAGACACTGATGTCTCATAGAAGACGGTGTAAAGTTTCATGTAGCTGTGCGCATCTTCCATAGGCTCCACAGTATCTCAGTTTTTGATGACAGTTCACACATTCCAAGTGGTTTTACCCATTGGTTGTTGTTACATTTTCTTAGTGAATGACAATAAAAAGAAGTCTGACTATAAAAAGAGCTGAGCTGTTCAAGGAGAGTGATTCCAGGGAAAATAGCCAAGATAGGGCTTTGTCCATGCCTCCTATGATGTGAGCCTCACATTCAAGTGACTGCCACATTTCAAAGTCAAAAAGAAAAAAAAAAAAAACAAGTAAAATAAGATAAGACAGATCAGATGAACTTCAATATTGCAGTCTATCTAACCTACTATAGCAAAAAAAAAAAAAAGACCTGAGCTTAATACAGACACACCTATGTCTAGTTTTTCCTAATTCTTTGTAAATCATTGCGTTTTATTTGAGACACAGCCTCATGTGGCCCAGGATGGCCTCAATTTTGATCTGATTCGCCTGTCTCCTCCTCTCATGTATTATGATTGCATGCAGATGTCAGAATACCCAGCTAAAGAGCTGGTTAATCTTTGAATGTTGGTTCCATGCATTTATAGGGATGATTGCAGTCAGCATCCTTTTTCTCTATGTTTTTTCTAAAGAATGTTAGTGGCATGATTTTAGAGAAAAATATTAAAGTTAAAAGTGTTATATACAACTCCAAACAGATCAAAGACTTCAATGTAAGACCTGAAAATCTAAAAACATTGAAATAAAAAAAAATTGGTGGAACTTGCTACAACAGACTTCCTGAACAAACCTCCAATAGCCCAGGTGTTTAAATAATCACTTAACGTATGTGGTCTCATCAAACTAAAAAGCTTCTGTACAGACAAGCATACCATACTCAAAGCCAATAGACCACCATCAAATTGGGAGTTAATCTTTGCCAGCTACAATACAGATAGAGGTCTAATATCTAGAAAGTACAAAGAACTCAAAAAATTAAATGAAAAAGTATCAAACAGTCCTCTTGCAAAATGGGGACCTGACCTCAATAGGGATTTCACAGAGGAAGAAATACAAATGGCCAACTCCCATTTGAGAAAATGTTCATTGTCATTAATCATCAGGGAAATGCAAGTCAAAACAACAGTGAGATTCTACCTTACTCCAGTCAGAATGGCAATCATTAAAAAAATCTACCAAAAATAGATGCTGGTGAGGATGTGGGGAAAAAGGAGCCCTCATTCACTGCTGGTGGGATTGCAGACTTGTACAACGACTTTGGAAAGCAGTATGGAGGCACCTGAACAGGATGTATATAGAGCTACCAGAGGACCCACCTATCCCTCTACTGGGCATCAACCCCCAAGTTTCCTCATTGAAGCGCAGAGACATTTGTTCAGCACTGTTTATAGCAGCTCAATTCATAATAGCAAAGAATTGGAATCAGCCCAAATGCACACCACTGGATTAATGGATATCAAAGTTATGGTACAGATACACTATGGAATTCTATGCAGCTAAAATGAGAAATACATAATGAAATTTACAGAAGAATGGAAGGACTTGGAGCAGATCATTCTTAGCAACCACACACATGAGCAGAGAGCCAAGCACCACATATTTTCCCACAGATGGGGTTCCTAACCATGTTAAACTGGAAAAGTGAATGGAGAGACTGTAAAAGTGAGTGGAAAGAATTGGGGGGGGAAGGAGTGAGAGGGTGAGGGGTCTCATACAGTAAACTAATAATAAATTGACACCATAAAACTCTAGATTTTATAAAGTAAGCTCCCAAAGAAGCTGAAGGCACCACCTGGTATGAGGGGCCATGAATAGAATGGGAGGAAGCCTGACCTCAAGAATAATTGCTGAGGCCTGTCTGTCCCTGTCCCAGTTATTAGTTCCTTCCCACACTGAGCTGTTGATCAAAAAGACCCTCACTTTCCCCAAAATGAAAAAGACGCCTGTCAAAGCTCTTCAATACCTGTCACAGGCCTAAGGTCAGACCCTATTGATAAAGAAGTCACAAAGTGTCATCAAAAAACACCAAGAGATCCTGCTAGAACCAGAATGGTTACAAGCTCCCAGATTGCAGCATGTGTAGCAATGGAATGTGTTGCATGAGCTGCCAGAGAAAATTGGTCAATGATATGTGTTGAAAGCAGAGACCACTGATATACAATATAGACAGTTGTCATGAAAATGCTGAACACACCGCTGTATTGAAGAGACCAGCAAGTCAAGAAGTGCTCATCTGTGCAATAGTGGCATTAAACCAAGGAGGACAATCAATGGCTTTCTGATTGGCTAAAAGATCATTTAGTGACAAGGAACCCTTAACTGGAACTGGGATCCATGGCAAAATCCTATGGGGACCAAGAACTTGGATTCCTCGGGGAAATTCCCACTACCAGAGAGCTACAGAGAGGCTACACCTATTAAGAGCTAGCCAAAAATAGCAGTGTTGTCTCATTTAACCTATATTGGTCTCACTTTCTATGGGAGATTCTGTTTGTATTTTTCAGAAAATATTGAGAGAGTCCGGGACAACTCAATTCTACCCATAGGACTTTGGATGATGGTTGACATCCTGGAAAGAGACACACCACCCCTGGCCTTAGCACCGGGCCCAAATGAAACCTATGAGAAAGTGACAATACAAACAGGAGACAAATCACCAGTCTGATAACCCATGAAAGTTTGACAGACACCAACAATGCCCAACACAACCCAGTGCAAAGATCCAGAGATACTTAAGATCTCAACAATAAAGCAGACTCAAAACTCACCTACCATGACTCAGGGAACTGAGTGGAAGAGGGGGTAGAAAGAATGTAAGAGCCATGGTGGGGAAGACTATCCAGAGATATTGCCTCCCTCAGCAATAATACACAAAGGGGGAAGAAAAAAAAGAGAATGAAAAACTGGCTCCCTCTGGTGCAATTCATAACCGCCTAACCTACGGACAGATCCATTATGTGCACAGAGGAAGGACCCCAGTGGGTAGGGGACAGAGAGGAGGGAAATGGGGACACCTTCACAAGATTTGTTCATACAATCTATATCCTTATTCATAACAAAGATATATTAAAAAACCAACTCCTGACAAATCATGCTCTACTTTGTGCATCTGGCTTTAAGAAGGTACTGGGGAATCAACCCCCAAGTCATTAAGCTTTGTAAGCAAGCGACTTAACCTCTGAACCATCTCTCCAGCCCTCTTAAGTTAACTTTTAAGTTTTACTTTTCAGGTTCTGTGTCCTAGAGTTAGAGGCAGTCCCAAAGGCCCAATTGGCGCAGAAAAGGCATTTGACAAAATCCAGCATCCCTTCATGTTAAGTCATTAGAAAACTTGGAAGAGAAAGAACATATCCCCCCAAAAATCAAGGTGTGGTAGTTAAAAAATGTGATTCAAATAAAACTGTTGGGGAAAATCTTGAAAAAATAATACCCTAAGAACACTTTAAACACGGAGCAACATTTTATTCTCTTACAGCAATTGCTGAGAATTTCTCCTTTTTCTTGAGCTCTTACTTTAAGTGAGAATTTGTTCCACTGCTCTTCTTGTATTTCAGATATGATTATTGACATATCCTTGAAAAGTAATTTGGGTCGATAAAGTCTGAAGTATGAGATGTTTGATCTAACTTGGAAATTCACACAATTATAAAGTGCCAGGTATGGTTTCCCATCAAAAGCAGATTTGGGCTCCCATGTTCTCTTATTTCTCACCAAAAACTATTAGTTTTTGTAAATACATGCTGTATTGGGAGTTAAGTGTAACAGTGTTGTATGGAATGTAAACCCTGAACTCTGGAAATGTCCCACCCTGTTCTCTGAAATCTTCACTTATGCTATTAAAATATGACATTTGCATAAGCAGTGTGTCATACTAATGGGATTAAATCGGGTACAATGGCTAGAACAGCAGCAATGTGCAAGATATGACCTGAGTCTTCTCACAGATGGTCATTTGGCTGTGACAGAATTAGCGAGTATGATACAAATACAATGTCCCTCATGCATGGGCCTCCTCTTCTCCCTCCCTTTTCTATAATCTCACCTCTCTATTCCTTCAATGTATTTCTGATTAAAAAATGTTTAGAATGTTAAAAGAAGAATTAACAATATATGCAATTTGATCATGACAAGTTAGTCTCATTCAAAAATGAAAACATAAAACGATTGTGAAAATTCCATGTGTTTATAAATATTTTTTCATATTTCTAGTTAAGAAAAATAACAAAAGCTTTTTTAAATTGAGGACAGAAGGTTGGAGAGTTAAGGCTCTACTTCTAACAGAATGGTCCTTGGATGACAAGTGAGATATTTCTAGTATCTAAAATTTCACATTACACTCCTCCTTGTCTTGACATGAAGTTCAGTCAACTTTTATTTTTAAAATGTCCCCTACTTTTTCCCTCCTACAGCTCTTCTCGCATCTCAGCCCACTCTCCATCTCTCTCTATATCAGCAGTGTGAATTGCTTCCTGATGGATTTTTCCACTGTAAAGAAAAAAATAAATGAGCAAACTTACTTCATTAACTCATTGACACTAATCACTCATTTATATATTCCTATGGGTAACAACTACTTTTTGCCATCAATTTCTCCTTTAACATTTGAACTGTTGTGACATTTTGAACTAATACAAAATACAAGTCAAGTGTCTGTTTCAGAATGACTCAAAATTGCACCGAATATTAAACTCTACTTGTAAATTGGAGATGATAACATGGTCTTAATAACAATGCTTTGTGAGTCAGTAATTATAAAGTGTGTGATCTGTGTTAGAATCTTTGTAATTTGCTTATGGAAATGAAGGGTAAATCATTAACCTTGGTGTTTATCTCAAGATTGTCAATGGACTTACTGCAGTTGTGAGGAGAATCAAATGAGATAATGCAGATGAAAGTTATTTATGAAGTGCATAATTCTCTTTGTAGAGCATTATTAATTTGCAATATTTAATCAGGTTTTCATACTAAAATGTTAAATATATTAAAAAATCAAAAGAAAAAGATAATATCAATTTCAATATAATGAATTTAGCTATTCTGCTCTTTTTTTCTCATTCTTTGCAAATATGCCTAATAACATTCTTTTTCACACTCAGTTTCTTAGTACACTCTTGTTCATTTATAGCTCTCTAGTTGTGCATAAGATTTCTCTTCCAGTGAAATAGAAGTATCTTCATCTTCTGTTTACATAGCCCAAAAGAAAGATACATACACAGGAATCCTACCTAACTTTAAGGCTGTGAACTTGCCTCATTTTTCTCCCAGTATTTAAAGTCAAGCATAATTATGATCATTTATTTAATAGTTCATGTTTTGGCAGTTTTTATTGTTAGGGCTGATTGCTGTTTAGATTGGATTCAGAAAGCTTTTTTTTTGCCTCTGCTCATCAAATCAACAGCTTCATATTGGTTCTGTCTATTCTGGCTTTCTCCTAAGTATTCAACTAAGAGACATTGTTTGGGTTGAGATATTGAATATCACTGAAGATTCAGATATTAAAAGCCAGGTGGCATAACCTTTAAGTTGTGTGGCCCAGGGGGAGGTCCTTAGGTCTTTGACAACATGGCATCAAGGGGATTGTGGAAATGTGTCCAGGGACTCTTGTTTTCTGACTCAGTAAATAATCACTCAATCCAATCTGTTCTATCTCTGCTCTTGTTGGTGTCACTAGTACCCAAATCAATGGGGAGGCTGATCATGAAATTGAACTTTTGTCTTTATGTTGGTTGCCTTGGATATATAACTTTATTAAATGGGTACCTATCTATTTTGCAAAAGTAAGTATATACAATTTATAAGGAATTTCTTTTCTTGTTTAAGAGCTCTTTTTATCTATATTGTCCAAAATTAGATACATTGAATGAGTAAATATTATGTTGATATTTCCATTTCCCTCCTCCCTGTCCCCAATCCACTGGTTATCCTCCTCAGTGGGCACACTGGATTAATCAATGTGGTAAGGAGTTATGGAGAGCACAGGAGGCATCCAGGTGCCCCCCCCCCTTCATGTGTTGTAGCTGAGGGTGTTAATGTTTCTGGGTAATCTCTCCCACCATCGGTCTTACAATCTTTATGCCCCCTCTTCTACTCAGTTCCCTGAGTAATGGAGGGTGAGTTTTAAGTCTGTGTTATTGTTGTGAATTTAAGGGTCTCTGTGCTTCTACTTAAGTTGTGTTGGAAGTCCTTGATGTCTGTCTCACTGACTTATCCTGAGTTGATTGATTGGCTATGGTTATTGATCTCTTTCTTGCCACACCAATCTTTCATGTGTTGTTTCATTTGGGGTCTACAAGATAGGCCTGGGGTGGTTCATCTCTTGCAGGGATATCAGCCTTCAGCTTGTGATTCATCGGTGGGGTTGGAATGACCACAGCTCTCTCACTGCCTTCTAAAAAATACTAAAAATCTCCACCGGAGAGTGAATAGGTTAAATGAGACACACATTTCTAATTTGGAAAAATTCTACTGAGATTAGCATCTCTGTAGGTCTCTGGTAATTGGGACCCCAGTTTTTGGTTCCCGTAGGATTTTGCCCTGAGCTAAGAAAACCACTCAGTGACAAGGAACCAGTAACTATAAGAAATTTCTTACTGAAGAAAACTATGAAAATGTTGTTCCATAACAAAAGTGAGTAAAAGCAAACCTATATTAAAAATATTGATGGCTTTTTTCTTATTTCATGCAATATAAAGTTGGATTTTTTTTTTTTTTTGGAGAGGTAAGAGGAGGAGGGTGGTTTTCAAAGTAACCTCTCACTATAGCTAAGGGTGACCCGAAACTCTCACTGTAGTTCCAGGCTGGCCTCAAACTCATGCCAATCATCCTACCTCTGTGTTGTGGTCAGTTTTCTAGTTGCTGCGCAGAAAGAACCTGAGCAAAAGCGGCTTGTGGAGCAATGGGTTTATTTGGCTTACGGACTCGAGGAGAGACTCCATCCTGGCAGGGAAAATGATGGCATGAGCAGAGGGCTGGACATCACCTCTGCCACAGCACTGCAAACAGTGGCAGGAAGGTGTGCCAAACTCTGGCAAGGGGAAGGTGGCTTTATAACCCCCATAAGCCCCCAACAACACAGCTCTAGTGAGATTCTTATTCCCGAATTGCCATCAGCTGAGGATCAATGTATCAGAACACATTCATTTGTTTGTGGGGGACACCTGGATCAAACCATGACACTCTGCTTCCCAAGTGCTGAGATTTAAGTTAGATTGTGTTTCTTAATCCAATCAGCTAGTTCAAGTGACTTTATAAGAGAGTTGAGTTCATTTACCATTTCCCTGGTGGATTGAATCAGATGTTTACGACACACTCAAGTGATTTCAGTGCTTGGTCTCTATCTGGTGGCAATTAGGGAGGTGAAGCCTTGCTGAAAGAGGTGTGTTAAGGGTCAGGTATAAGGTGTTACTACCCAGCTATCCCCTTGTCAGAGTTCAGGCTGCCCTCTTGATGTTGTATTGCACCTGCTATGGCAAGAAGTGATGAACTTCTCTCCCTGCAATTTTCCTGCCATCCTGAAACATCCTGTAGAGAATATAATCCAAAATAAACCCTTTTCTCCTGTCAGCTGGTTTTGATTTGGTGCTTTGTGCCAGCAACGAGGAGGTAACTACAATGATTACTGCTGAAGTATGTTTACTAACTGCTAAAATCTTACAGGTTTTTCTGGTTGGTTGGACTACTGTATGTTCTCTGAATTTTCTCTGATTAGGATGAGGAGGTTTTGACTTATAGAATTTCGTATCATTGATCTTCTTACTTGCTCTTTGTTCTACTGTTCCATGTACACTATTTTTTGCTGTGCTCTCACAATTGAAATGACTTTCTTCTTCTCTATATGTATTACTTTAAGGACGTTTTGCAGTGCCGGTGTGGAGGTCATAAACTGTTTTAGGTTGTGGTTATCTCAATCCCCTCATTTTTCCATAAATTTAGATAGAGGTGTATTGAATATAGTGATTTTTGCTGGTAGTTATTTACTTATAGGTGACTGTTATATATAACTCCATATATTTCTGACTTTTGATTTGCTGATGGGACAACTGATACTATTTTGATGTGTTTGGCTTTGTAGGTTATTTGCTATTTTAATATTGTTTCTTCATTTTTTTACATCTTTATTATAGTGTGTTTGATAGATCATGGTTTCAGCTCATGTCTGTTGGGTTTCTCAATGCCTATTATGATTGGATGTTCATTTCATTTAATCAATTTTGGAAGATTTCTCCCTTAATTTCACTGAATAGATTTTCACCTCTCTGTATTCTTTATCTCAACAACTTGTATTCCATACTTTCATTGGTTGGCCTCTTGATCACTTCCCAAAGTTCTTTAGCATTTTTTGTCTTGCCTACATTGTATTTTATTATAAATATTTGAATATCATGTTACCTAATTTTTATCTTTCATGCCTGGAAATCCTTCTTTTACTTGTTTCAATCCATTTTGTTGTTTAATTGAAATGTTGTAATGTTATTGCAAGGATTTCTATCTTTTGAAAATCTAATTTTCTTGATTATTTTTTTCCATGTTGTTGTCATTTGCAGCCATATTGTGATTTTTCTCATGCAACTTGCTTTCTCCTGCAGGTTACTGGCTTTCATCCCCAGGCCATAGATTGATTTCATGTTTGGTTGTGTTTTTTTTTTTTTTTTTGGGGGGGGGGTTATTCATCATTTTTATCTGTAAACTTTTGAAATCTTTATTAGGCATTTATCTCTTTCAATGTTTTTGAATTCAGTTGTGGAAGAGTTATGTTCTTTAAAAGAGTCCTGTTGTCTTGCTTTTTTATGTTTGTTATGCTTCTCTGTTACAAAGCATGAATCCGGTTGCTTTCAATGTCTCTTCCAGTACTATTGTAGGGCTCTTATAAACAGCCTACTCTTGAGGACCTAATTTTTACAAAACTGAATGAAATCAAACCATAAAAATCTGTAGATTGGAGCTTCCCTCCACCTCCCCATCCTTTCCTTCCCCCTCCTTCCTTTTCATACCTTCCCCCTCCTCTTCCCTCTCTCTTTCCCTCTTCCTTTACCCCCTCCCCTTCCTCCTCCTGTTCCCCTACCTCTCTCCCTCCTCCTCCTCCTTTTTTTTTTTCCAGTTTTGATGTGTCTCCTTCCCTGTGTCACACCAAGGAGTTTTGTTTGTAAGATCTTACCCAGAAGTCCTATTCATTCACATTATTTAACATTTTTTGTGTTTATGTGTTAGTGTGCATGTATGTATGCATGTTTGTACAAGTGAGTGTGTGTGTGTCTGTGTGTGTGAGTGCATCTGTGTGTGTCTGAGTGTGTGTGTCTGTGTGTGTGCCTGTGTGTGTGTGTCTGTGTGTGTGAGTGCATCTGTGTGTGTCTGAGTGTGTGTGTGTGTCTGTGTGTGTGTCTGTGTGTGTGTCTGTGTGTGTGTTTGTGTGTGTGTCTGTGTGTGTGTGTCTGTGTGTGTATCAGAGAAAATCCTCAACTGTCACTTCTCAAGTTCCACCACCTCCACTTCCCCAGTGTGGTGGAACCACATGACCACACTACTGCACCATGTTTCAGATTTTATTTTAACCTGGGACCTGAGGTATCAATCTTAGATGGAAACAAATTAACCAACTGAACTAGCTCCCTAGACCTAACTTTTAACATTAAGCAATCTAATTAAATTCTTTTTACTTCTTTTCTTAAAATTGACATTGATGTTATATTATTTACTATCCATTACAACTTCATAGGTTTGTTTGCTTTTTATCTTATATGGTCTAGTTTTGGAAACCCAAAGCAGTTACAATTTAATGTGTGTGATTTGTTTTATAGAAAATACAGACAACACTGTTAATGGGTGTATTGTTTTCATTCTTTTACTTTTCAGTTGATCTACTGTAAGCTGAAGACACTTTAATGTGACCAATGGATGTCTTCTGAGAGAGTTATGCCAAGCAAGCTGTACAGGCTCAGAATTCTAGTTATTTAGACTTTTAGACTAACAACACCACAATCCTTTGAAGCTTGCATACATTTGACTAGCAGCATACAGACTTCCTTACCCCCTTATATTTAAAGAAGATGACAACTAGAAAATCATAATAAATGTATGCTGTGTAACCATTCAGTTTTTATCCTGCATACTTAATATGGTATCTAATACTCAATGAATGTCTAAATGAAGAAATATATTTAAGTAAATGTAAAAGTAAGTAAGTAGTGTTTTAATTATTGAATACAATTCCATTTTCCACAACATTTTGAGCACATAGACTAGAAGAAACTCAGAAAAAATAGCAAACCCCATATAAAATAAGGCATTGCATCGAATGAATGGGTAAATAAAGTGTCAGTAGGAATGCTGAGCAAATAAATGCAACAATTTGAATCTGAGGAGTGAATTCTAATATTCAGCTCAACTGCTAATTTGATCAATCACACATACTGTATTTCTGCTTCACATACACAAATGTCACTTTGCCAAAGATAGTTCAGTACCTAAAAGTTGGTCCAGCCTCACAATGTCTTCCAAGTCCTGGGCTCATTTGAATTCTACTCAGCTTTAAGGAAAACTGGAACAATCAAATTTGCACAAAAATGGAGGGGCTTGGAAAAAAGTCATGGTGAGGGAGGTCAGACAGGCACATGAACTCTCTCATTTGCAGTTCCTAAGCTGGTCCAGCCTCAGTTAATTGTATGTCATAATAAATAACTGCAATATCGACAGGGTACTAGAATGTAGACAGGATAAGGGGAAATAGTGAGGGAAGGGGGAAGGGCTACTGGAAGTATCAATGATCATCAAAAAGAAAGGGATAGAAGAGGTTAGGGAATAAAGAAAGCAAGGGTAATGTGGGAGGGGTGATATACAAAACTAACAGCAGCATTAATCAGTCCCGTAGGAATATTCTTCCGAGTTGCTACTCTGGAACTCATTACCCTCAGTAAGGGAAAGGGGGACTTGAACAGAAGAGCTCCATAAAAGGAGGAGTAAACATTATCCTAAAACCATGGGTGCTGGCTGGAAATTCCCAGGGCCAAAAATTGGGTTCCCCGCCAAAGTGAACTACTGGTCAGAGAGACACAAGGACCCAAAATAACACAGGCCATTGCCAAAACACTGGGTTACTGCAAGAGCTAAAAGTTGAGTCCATATTGCTGAAGACAACACAGACTGTAGCCACAATACATCAAGTGACCATGCTGGAACTGAATCACGTTCCTTCCAGGCTAGCTAGCCCTCATGGTGCTAGAAAGTGCTATCACAACAGCTAGAGAATAACAGTTTTCAACAGATTGAATAAGCAAGAGATCCTGTCAGAAGTAAAATCAACCAGCCAAGCAAGATGTACACACCTGTGCAATAGTGGTACACGGCTGATGTAGGTAACCAACTGCTCATGATTTAGACATCGAACTTGCTCAGTGGGGGCTAACTCATATCTCGCTCTGGGAATCAAGCCAGATTCCCTAGAACAGGAAACCAATGGGCTCTAGAGAAAAATCTCCACTGCTCTCTAAGATGAATGAATATGTACATCGATATATCTAATGAGCATGCTTATCCCCTTTTATTCAAACTATTTCATTTTTGGTTGGAGAATATGTTCTATCTTACAAATGAAGAAGAGTATGGGAAATGATACATCAGTACATCAAGAAGAGGAAACCAACTGTCTACCACAAGAGGGATCACCTACAGCTCATCTAACCCAGGGCCAAGAATTTATGACAGGGAAAGTGGAGACAAAACTACGACATTCATTGGTTTATGTCTCACTGGCTTATCCTCTGTTGTTGAATGGCTATGGCTATGGGTCTCTCCGTAACAACACACTTGGGTCAGAAGAACCCAGCTGAAAACTAGGCTATCCATGGTCCCCTACCACAAAGACTGATACAGACGTCCCACGGAGGAGGATATTCAGCTGACTGGGAATGGGGAAGGGGGGCAATGGGGAATTAGGGATAACAACTCATTGTTGGCCCAATAAACAATGTAACTCTTTATGGACAATAAAAAAGAAAAAAAAAATTATGACATTCACAGCTAGCCTGTAAACCTATTCCAGGGAAACATTAACAGACACTGTGGTCATTCATACCTCATAAAAATAGGGATCCAGAAGCTATAGAGAAAACAATAGTAAGCCATATCTCCATCTTGTCCACCAAGTCACAGGAAACATTGGGAAGAGGGGCCGGAAAAGATTGTAAGAGCCACAGGGTGGGTGGGAAGAGCATGAGATAACATGGTTGCCCATCACTGTAAAGACTGTGTGAGGTCTCTTGGTCCCCACAATAAATGACAATAACCCACCAAAGACCCTCAGCAGAACTGGAGCAGGGGAGAAGGGTTCTATGTGGCAACAATTTTATTTTAAAAATCAATATTTTAAAATGAAATACCGTGGGCTTAAAATCATCATAGAATTTCTAACCTTTTGATAATTAGTCATATTTTAATTAAAAATAAATGATGTGGTAATGATAGAATCATTTAACCAAAATGATGAAAATTCTCATTTAACTATAAAACACAACAGAGTACACATTATAGATTCAGAACTCACCCCTTATAATACTAATTTGTATTTTAAAACTCACAGCATAACCAGCTGTCATGGTTTGATCCAGGTGTCCCCCACAAACAAATGAATGTGTTCTCAGTGATTGATCCTCACCTGATGGCAGTTCAGGAATTACAACCGTGCTAGAGCTGTGTTGTTGGGGGTGGGCATATGGAGTTATAAACCAGCTTCCCCTTGCCAGTATTTGGCACACCTTCCTGCTGCTATTTCCAGTGCTGTGGTGAAGGTGATGTCCACCCCTCTGCTCATGCCATCGTTTTCCCTGCCAGGATGAAGTCTCCCCTGGAGTCTGTAAGCCAAATAATATACCCATTCCTCCACAAGCTGCTTTTGTTTGGGTTCTTTCTGCGCAGCAACTAGAAAGCTGACTGCAACCCCAAGTATTGTGCCACTGGTTCATAATTTCAGCATTCTGGAGGTAGAGGCAGATGGATCAAGGGTTCAAGACCAGTCTGGACTTATCATTTGGCACTGTCCAGAAGATCAACCTATAAAATCTTATGACTTCCTGTAAGTCAGGGATGGAGAAGAAGGTGGGAAGCATAATGCTCTATTGTTGAGTATGTTCATGCTTCCTTAGAATAAAGATGCTTTCCTAGGGAGAACAGGGGTTTATGAAACTCATTCAGAACATTATGATTCACAAGGCTGCTCCACAATGTTATAAAAGTAGAAATAATTTCTGGGCACAGGAGACTGCAATTTGGGCATGGAGGTACAGCTTTCATGAGTATAGCCTATGCCATAGTGGGACTTTCAGTGATGAAGCTGCCTTGAGGTCATGATTTATCCTCTAACTAATCCCTTGCCTATGCTCATTTAAGCAACTTTAATAAACTTGGTGATTTACTGATCTGTGCTTGAGTGGAATGGTTCCTGTGTTCAGTCATTGTGCCCTATATAGAGTGAATACATATTTGTAATATATCTCCCCAGGAAAAATAACACATAATAAGTTTTTCAACAAGAAATGTAAAAAGCCAATCAGACATTATCAAACATATAAATAATATATTCTTTCAATAATTATTAAGTCATGTGTTCAAATATCAAATGACTTTCATTTCAATAACTGCTTTCAAATAAGCTGAAGTAAGAAATGAAACTTTTTTCAACTTTTTTAATTTCTTTAGGGCATATTTCTAATCATTACTTTTCTCTCTTTTTATGTGATTCTGGTTTTTGTTCTGTGCGTGCATGTGTAAGTGGCCATTTGTATATGTGTGGGGGGTGTACATGGACATGTGTGCATATGGAGGCTAGAAATTAAAGTTGCTCAATCCCTCTCTACCATACATTTTAAATTTATAATCCCTCCATAAACATGGACCTCACCAATTTGGGTAGAGAAATTAGCCTGAAAATCCCAGAGTTCCTCCCATCTCCTCTTCAGTTAAGGGATTAGAGGTAGATGATATTATGTCTGGCTTTCATGTGGGTTCAGGATATACAAGATCAGGTCCTCAGGGATTGGTGGAATGCAATTTAATGACAGTCAACTTCCCTGGCCTTGAGAATGGATCAAATCCCATTATTTGAAATTGATACTATTTTAAAATATTTGTTATCATATAAATAGTTTTACTATGATGATTTTCAAACACATTTTCAGTTTTGTTTCCTTTCACACGTTCTTTACCTTTTTCCTTTCCCCCAAAACATAGCTCCAGTCCACATTCCTTTAATTCTCCCACAATCTCCACATCAACTTTTTTTCCCTCTCATGATCTCCAATCTCATTTTATGTCCTGTATTCACCCCCACAGTCCTGTATTTGAAAATATAAAATTTCTTAAAGCAAACTCTCCTTTTACTCTTTCTTTGTATTTCATCTTGCTTAATATAATCATGCAAAAATTTATATACATATATTATATTATATATTTATATATAATATATATTTGTATATAATGAATAATATATATATATGTAATATATATATTAAAATTATATCTGTAATACAAACAAGTAATCCCCTTATATTTAAAACTCAGTTTACCAACATTCAAATAATATATTTATTAAATTGCTAAAGAAAAATTTAGGATAAATAAGAAAATTAACATAATTTTGGAAAACACATTTTATTGAAGATGAACATATGTTCCATTTGAAACAAGAATCAAATCTCTCCTTAATATGCAGTTAAAAACCTGATCTTCCTCATAGCTAGCATTACTGAATATTTATTAAGGTCAAGTAATAATTTCAAAGAATGATAGAGGAATGCTTTCACACACGTTTATTTGCATAATTAGCTGCTATTTAAAATTACAGTAATAAGAATGTCAAAGTAACAACTTCAGCACCCAAGAGTTTCCTGAGACATGTTTCAATTTTGGTTAAAACCTGAAATTCCATCCCTGAAAGCTGACCTTACTTTGTACCCCGTGAGCTAATGAAGGTAAGTTTTATAAAAGTATAATTGTTTGCTTAGAGTTGTCCTTCTAATATGAAAGGGTAAGTAGGAAAAACTGTCTTGAAATAAAAACACTAGTAATTAAGCATATAATAAAAAATCTGTGGCATATATAGTTCCATATTTTAAGAAAATTATGAGAATTTATGAGAGTTTTCTCCATGTTTTTAAATGGAGAAACTCCATTTTTTTTTACTTTTCTGTAACTTATAATGACTTATAATAACTTATAAGGACTTATAATGAACTTTCATTCGGTATCCACAAAATAGAAAAATAAGATGTAAAATAAGATGTAATATATGAGAATAAGATTGTGTGCCCTTTTAAACAGTAGCAAAATATAAATCAGAAAAGCAAATGAAAGTTGCCTCCTGGTTAGTATATGCAAAGTGAAAATAAAAAAATCAACACGATTAGTAAATAGTCTCTTGCGAAATTTTCCACAAGCTGCGGTTAATTTTGTCATCATTATTTATAAAAATTTATATATGAAAATGTATTATTTTTATTAAATGATAGCTGTCAAATAGACTTAATATGCATCTTTGTAGATGAGCAGAATTGTGCATTTTAAGTGGTATCAAAGGGATCAAAAGAGTCCTAAGAAAGAAATCTCCATATATGAAATTCAGGTTTGGAGGAATACACTAAAAGAGATTTATGCTTTCAGAAAGGCACAATAAAATGGAAACTTTCATACAGGTTCTTTTAACAGTCACAAAATGAGAATTCATTTTATAGAATTAATAACTTGAAATATTTTGAGTTAAGGGAAATCTTATAAGATTAATTAGTATTAAAATGTCAATATTTTTTAAATGAGCTCTTCTATAATGTTCAACTGCTAGTCTCTCAACAATTCTATCAGAACTCTGTCTCCTGCTTAGGGTAGAGAGGCATGAAAATTTGGGTTTTGACGTTTGGTTCAAAATGCTATCATGGTAGCTCAGAAAAGAAACAATTTGATTGATAGAGACTTTCAGGAAGTTGTTCACAATATAGAAGATGAATTGAAGGGATTCCGTATGTCCACATCTATCATCCATTATGAACTTATGAAAGTTATTATCTTTATTTAAACATTGTGATAGGCTTTTTATCTGCTTTCAATGTTGCTCACTTATTCTTTCTTAAAACCTACTGACACCTATAGTTATATAGTACTGTATATGTTATTAACTTTTTTTAATAACTTAGAAAGCATTTATTTTAATAACACCCTCCTCATGGTTTTATTTCAATGATTAAATGAGATTGTGTTTAGAAGTCCTATTGCAGACCGACACTGGATAAATGTTAGCTCCTTATATTTATTATTGGAGACTATATAGAGTTTTCACATCCTAAATAAAAAAAAATCATGTTGAAGGATATTAAGGATAGAATTTTTATAATCTAAGGGCTTTGGCAAATACATGTCTGGGAACTAAGGTCAGGGAAAGGGGCAGACAGAGGGTGTGGTGTTGGAGAGAGATGCATTGAATTGAGTTTCATTATCTGCTTATTGTAAGATTAAGAACATATGATGGGAAATATGTTAAATGACCTATTCCCAGAAAAGAAAAAAACTATCATATATGTTTTAGTCAGCCAAGTGCCGCTGGGATGAATCTTCAAACCAGGCACAATTTGGGGGAGGAAAGTATTAATTGAAACTACAGATTGAGGGGAAGTTCTGTAACAGTGAAAGAGGCTGGCCCTCTTTCACAGGTACCAGCAGAGAGAGAAACCCATCACCTACACCACACACAGAACAGGGAACAGGGAGGAGGACCAAGGAGAGAATTTCTTCCCCTTTATATAGCCTTAGGGTGGGGTCTTACAACCCTTCCCCAGAGTTAATGGCTTCCTGAGTCTATGGAATTTCCTTCCTGCATGGCCCACACAGGAAAGGATGTAAACTTCTAGCTTCTTTGAGCTTATTTACATCCTGCCCCTTACTGAGAGGTTGCCTTCCTGTAAACATCTTCAGAGACCTACCCAAGATAATTAAAAAGATCCAAGTTGACAACAAAATCTAAGCATCACAATATACTAAGTATGTGTTACTTTGAAAAGATCTGTTTTGGGGTTGTTTTGATAAACCACAGATATTAGTTACTGTCTTACTGAACACTTTGATCTAAATTCCATCTCCCAATTTATTTGCAAATATGCTATGTTACTTACTGCCCAACCTGGAAGTAAAGAGAGAGTACTGACAAAGCCTTCAGAATTGAACGCACCTGGTTGAATCAGAATGCAATTGTAGCACCATATTTAAAATTCCCCTTTAACAGTTTTTATTATCCTCAAATCATTATGAATTACCAATTAAATAATGTATTTTTTCTGCAGAGCCCAATGTGATTTGTGAATATTACTATCTCTAGACTTTAGAAGATTAAAGAGAATTCTAACAGAATGATTATGTGATAATCTCATAGTTTCTGAGGTTGTATGTGTATTTAGCACCAGACTGAAATTTTGGTGGTTGGAATGTAAATTGTCTACTTGTAGCATGTTTTTTTAACCTTTATTTTAATGTGAAAAACTCCCCATTTGGTCACAGAAAAAAAGGGGTATTCATTTTATTGAGCCTGTTTGTTATTCATTTTATTTTAGTTTGATTTTTTTCTTCACTTTACCTCTCATCTCTCAGGTAAATAATGTTTGCTTTCATTCTATTTTTTTTTCCTTTGATGTACCTTTAAAATATTTGAACCAAATTTAAAAGAAAATTGATATAAAATGTACTTTTTACTTACTGGCCAAAGTGACAGAAAAAAATACCTATGTATTTCACCTATAGCAATGACAGTATGGATATTGGAAATTTTGTGTAAAGATCATTTCATTTTTGCCAAAAGTGCTTTTTAATCCACTTTGGGCAAAAATGAAAGGATCTTTCCTTCATCCCTCTGATGAAGGCTACATAGATTAAGAAAAATTCCCTTCCACTTGGAGATTATATTTTATTACTTTACTTCCCTCCACTCTGTGGAAGCATTTGGGCATTATCTGTTGTATTTGCCACATTTTTCTTTTTAAATGTACGTGATCATGTAGGGCAAATAAAAGAGAAGCCAAGAGGATTTATTGAGTTATTTAACTTTCTTCATCATGCTCCCATTGGTGTCAGGAGACTTGCAACATGGAGATTTATTTTGACTTCCACCATCTCTACGGAACTCATTTGGATTAGCTTTCTTCAGGCTGTCTTTAATGGCCTCTTGGGTTTCAGAGGAAGGATCAGGAGGAAAGTTGGCTTAAAGATACTTGAGAAGTCTTTCTCCCAATAAGACCTCTGCTCCATCTCTGAGTTCCTCAGAGACTCCTGGGTGCCTCAGAAGTGTGACCCTAAGAGAGAAGAGATTCTATAACATAAAGTTCATTTTTACCAACAGCAAGTTAGGACTGAGTGCAACGTTAAACTGGAATTAGGTAAAGGATGTTTAAATGTGTTTTGTGCAAAACTCATCATGAAAAAAGTGGTGTATAGGTAACATTGGAAGTATTTTTAAATACAAGTTTCTTAATTATTGGAATATTTTTATTATTTATTTTTAAATAATATAGTATAAAGGACCAGACATTTTATATCATTATATATATATATATATATATATATATATACATACATACATACCGGATAGAGAAAAAGAAGGATGTCCAGATGCATATGCTGATTCCTCTTTCTGGCTCTACATGGGTACTAAGAATCAAACCTGTGGCCTGCAGGCTTTGTAAGCAAACACCTTTAACTGCTAAGCCATCTCTCCAGCGCATGACCCCATGGCCAGCCATTTTTGCTAGCATATTCTCCAGCCATTGTGTTGTGTGACTGGCTTTATCCACATACAGCAGCCATGGACTTAGATGTCATTTGTTTCAAGAGGTTTATAGTTTAAAAGAAAGAGGGGCTCACTTGAAAACTAAATTATCAAGTTGTGTTTTTTACAGAAAACTGATAAATCCTCCATCATTCATTTTTATATCATGAAGATAACCAGAGAAAACAATGTCAACTTACTCCTAATTTCTAATAATAGCAATAATGACTCTTTTCCACATATTTATAATATATAATATTATAAGTCCAAGCATAAATTTTTATCATATTTTTAACTGGGAAAGGATCTCACTAAACAACCAGACTAGTCTCAAACTGATGCTCCTCCTTCCATAGAGTCTGAAATGATGGCATGAAGCACATGTCACCATGCCCAGTGAAGCAGTGACAGTTACATAGAGTGCTATTGTTATGCTCCCATATATATCTGAAATTAGCAGAGCAAGAAACAGTTCAAGTACATGCCTTAGGTTCTCACAAGTGGAAGCAGGTAGTGCTGGATTCAAACAAAAGCAAGCGGCCACCAGAGAACATGGATTCTCAGTACTGAGACACAGCCTCTAGCCTTTGGGAAGTCACTCACCTTCAAAGAGTGATCAGGTGTTCTCAAGAATTAACTATAACCTTCAACCCCAGTACCACAATCTGCATAGAATACAAACATGGGGTAGAAACATTAATATCCACATTTTAAACATAGAAAATCTTATCAAACACATTAACTCAGTTCTTCCTCATAATATTATGGTTTATCATGCATCATAGGAATGCATATCACACTTAATCATATGGACATTAAGTACTTTAATATTAGATTTTAAGTTAATAATAATAATATCTGTACTTCTGACTCCTGTCAGAATCATTCAGTATATGGACTTTAATTAGGAGAAAGTAATACCCTTAGCAAAACTTTTAGTATATGATGAATCTTTAAAATGTCTGTAACAAATATGATATTATTTTAATTAGTAACCTACATTGTAAACCAAAATGAAAAAGTGGCTTATAAAACCATTTGCAGTTACAAAATAAGAGCTATTTGTTCCATAAATATATAGCAATAAATGTAAAAAGTAGTGGCAATCTAAATACCACGAGGGTAACTATGCAGTTTTTTCCTTGGGAAATAACAATAGTCACTTAAATATTTCTGAAGACCAGATAAAATGTGGAAAACACTTATTAGGAAATATTAAAAGTGAAAATTTTGATAGACATATCTTGTGTTAATAATAAAATTAGTGCTGGTAATTTTTCTCATTTTTCTCTTGTTGTTTGACTGTATTCATTTTTTCATTTCAAGTATTTTTATGAAACATAAGAAATATCTGATTAAATGAGATGAAGTAGTTATTGTACTTTTTAAAACCATTACTAAATAAATTTAATAATATATTATTAGAAAATAAAGTTTTAAAGATCACATTAGACAGAGATTACATTATTTTTTTGTTCAAACAGCAGATAATTTTCATTATGATGAAATACAGAGCTATGCATGACAACATTCACTGTGTAGAATTAACTATTTTTGGTACTCTATAGGAAGAATTTAGGAAGATAAGGGAAACTCTGGAGTAGGTGGAATTGATCTCAGTTGACTTGGGGTCAAATCTTGATTGCAGTAATTATTAGCTATATAATCTTGAGCAATTTCCTCAACTACACCAGAGTGTAGCTTCCACATTTAGAGAATTGGGTTAATCATAGAGCTTGCTTCTGAGGTTGTAATAAGAATAAATTAGGCAGACTGCCCTGCAATGTACCCTGTCTCACTTGCAGAATCTGGATCCCACTTCCACTGTTAGTGAAAACATCATATTCAAATTACATGGGGCTTCAGTAGAGAGGTAGACAATTTCTACGCACACATACTAGGTGGTGAGAAAGAAAGGTTTGAGTATCATCTCCAAATCATCAATTTGCTGTTGTTGTTCTGAAAGAGAGTTGATGGGATTAGCCAGGGTAGAGGGAAGAATAAAGAACTATGGAGAACACTGGAGGAAGTGGAAGGAAAGGACTGTCTGTGTCAGCCACACTCCACTGAGATGAACCTCTGAAACAGGCACAGTCATGGAAGGAAAAGATTAATTGAACTACAGATACAGGGAAAGTTCCATAATTGTGAAAGAGGCTTTCCCCCTTTCACAGGTCCAAGAAGAGAGAAAGAAAATCACCAGCACCATACACACACTGCAAAACAGGCAGGGGAAGTGAGAGATTTTTGTTCTCTTTATGTAGCCTTAGGACAAGGTCTTGCAACCCTTTCCCAGATTTGTTGGCTTCCTGAGTCTTCCATCTCAGGAAGCAGTGTCTGTTTCTAGCTCCCCTCAGCCTCCTTATATCCTTCCCCATCCTAAAAAGGCTGCCTTCCTGGAAACAACATCAGAGACCCACGGAAGATTAAATAGGTCAAGTTGACAACAAAATTTAGCCATCACAGACTGTATCACAATTTGTAATCTCATAAAAATGATTTTGTTGTGACTAGGTGATATTGAGTGGCTCCTGAAAATACTCAGGGAATTAATCTGGAGGCTGTTACTTCCATGCACCCACCTTTCCTTCCTCCATAATGCCTTCTCTTCCTTCCTTTTCCTTTTACTCTTTCTCTCTCTCCTTTTACTTCTTTCCCTCTTTCTCTTCTTGCTTTCTTTCCTTTCATTACTTTTTTCTTTCTTTCTCCTTAATTTCTTTTTCTTTCTTTCTCTCCTTCCTTCCATCCTTCCTTCTTTTATCCTTCCTTCCTTTGTTTCTTTCTTTCTTTCTTACTTCCTTCTTTCCTTCCTTCCTTCCTTCCTTCCTTCCTTCCTTCCTTCCTTCCTTCCTTCCTTCCTTCTAGAGGTCTCATGTAACCTAAGATGGATTTAAACTTGTTATGTTACCAAGGATGATCTTGAACTTCTAAGATTTCAGGCCTGGCCATCACATATATTTTATGTGATGCTAAGAAATAATGCAAAGTTTCTCATATGCTGGTACCAACTGAGCTACATCTTCATCCAGTGGAAGGATAATTTCAATCTGAAAGATATTATGAACAATAACAACCAGAGTTGTATATGAAATCAAGTTGTAATTGCTGTCATATATTTTGAATCTAATTTTTTAATTAAAAGGGAGAAAACTGTGATAGGGATTAAAGGTAAACATTCAACAGCATTGAGAAGGAAAATATAATATAAAACATGTACCCGAGGGCAGAAGCCAATGAAAAAAATATTCCTTCTGTTCTTTCTGCTACAAGATCATCTTAATATATTTAGGAATCTATTCTATTCTTTTCTTGGGTAAATAATTCATTGGAAAAGGAGGCAACCCTCGCAACATCATTTTTATTTAAATATATCAAGCAAATAAACATTAGCTAAATAATTATTAATGGTCAATTTATTTGGGAAACTGATAATTACACAAATAGATTGCATCGGATGAATTCAACTTTCTTTAAATGGAGGAGGTTATCCAGCCTAGTGGGTAGGGGAGGGAAGCGGGGAATTGGGGATAACAACAAATTGTTTGCCCACTAAATATTGTAACTCATTATGGACAATAAAAAAATTAAATAAAAATATAAAAATGAATTTAAAAAAAGTTGGAAGGGAGTAAACATTAATAGCTTCAATTGATCCTTCTCATCTCTAAACACTGTGAGCATCTTAATGTCCAGCTCATCACAGGATTAATTCTTGGCTGTTTACTTGCAACATTTTATAATTCTGCATTGTTCAATGCTGATGTTTGACCCAAAACATCATTCCTTGCCTCCATTGTCTATGTACAGAACATTCCATGAGGTCAGCAGAGTCCTGAGCTAACATTCTCTTTGTCTTTATCTTCCGTCTTTCCAACTACCTTCCAACTAAATTTACTTTTGTACTGCCTTAGGGCTACAGCTAGTCATCCTCCTCTCAAGAATAATATCTTCTCAGTCATCATCATTCACACGTAATTCATATATTACATAAGACAGAAAAACCTCTATTTTAACACATTAGCAGCATTCATTGTTTCAAAAAATGTCAATATGACTCATTATTAAAATTCATAATCCAGGGCTGGAGAGATGGCTCAGAAGTTAAGGTGCTTGCTGGCAAATTTTAAGGACCCACATAAAGCCAGATGCACATGGTGGTGCATGCACCTGGTGTTTGTTTGCAGTGGTTGAAGGTCCTGTTGTGCCCATTCTATATTTGCTCTATCTCTGTCTCTCGCTTTCTCTCATAAATGCATATATATTTTAATTCACAATAAAAAGCACAATGAAATTTTGCATTGTACTTATACTGTCTCTCTTAGCCTGTTTCGATTACTATAATAACATAATACTATTCCTTTCATTTCTGGGTGCTGAGAAGTCTAAAATTATGGTTTTGTTATGTGTAGTATCTGGTGAGTGAGTGTACCTCATGACATTGCCTTCTTATGACCCTCCTCCCCCACTTGAAGAAATGAGTAAGGCAGCTTTTATCACATTTATAAAAATAGTATTCCATTTTCTTCATTGTTGTGGGGGGCACAGTTATTCAGACATAGTGCTATTGCAAAGTATGAACTAGAAATATACTCTGCTGTAATATTTTAATCACAATAAACCACTGGTTTTATTGTCACCATCCAAGATTCCTTGTTTGTATACTGAATCTCCAATGAAGCAATGTGGTGAGGTTTGGTCTGATCAGAGGAGACTGGGTCAGCAGGGTAATTTCAGTATAATCAGAATGGACAAGTTATCTAAAGAGGATCTTTGTTAAAAAAATGAGGTCAGAACTGGCTTCCTTGGTCTCATTTTATCAGGAACCTTCATGGTCTTTTTCCTTCTTCCATGAATAATATAGCATGGTGTAAAGATAGTTAAATTTATTTGTCAATGTAATAATCCACAATAATCTTGGGTGGGTCTCTGAGTTTGCCTGCAGGAAGCATAGATAAAATCCTTTTGGGATTTTGGAGAAGGGAGGAGTTCCCTTCTCCAGTGTGAGCCCTTCCTCCCAGTGGGTGGACCTTCTATGGGGACTAAATATAAGGAAGCTTGAGGGGAAGGAAAGTCTCTTCCTTCCTCCCCAGCTGCTGGTGCTGGTTTGCAACTTGCTCTCACATCCTGCTCTCCTACCCTTCCTGGACATCGGAACCCAGTTTCCTCAGCCTCACATCTTGGAATGAAGACCAACTGCTCCCCAGGGAGCCATCAGGCCTTCTGGGCTGGATTGGGACTACTGAGCAATCCAGCCACATGGACTGAACAGCTACTGGTTTCTTCACCTGCAGACCTGCAGACTGGTATTGTTGGACTGCCATAAGCTACCCCAATAAATTCCCTTTTACTACAATCCTTTCTATCAACTCTGATCAATTCCTCTAGAGAACCCTGAATAATCACATGGTTATCCATAGATGCCAGCTAAATGACTTCCCATTCTGTGAAACTATGAAAAAGAAATCTCTTTATCACCTTCCCATTCCATGGTATTCTGTTGTAGCAACGCAGTCCATGATAAGCAATAAAGTAAATTTCTTTTAAACTTTCATTTTTTTATTATTTGTTTTTTTCCAGTGATATATGTAAATACTGGTGGTAAGTAGGGATTTCCTATAATTTTCTTTTTTCAGGTCATGGTTTCTACTTCAAAATTATGAGGTAATCTGTTATTATGATATTATGATACCTAAAGCCTTATTTTTATGGATTCAGTATTCTCATCCAGATTTTGAAAGTTTTCCTAATCAGCAAATATTATCATTGACTAAGAGGATAGAGTATTTTTCAAAGTCAGTAACATAAAGAAAAGTATATCAAATATTTATTATGATAGGTAAATAATTAAATTTGTCTTTGTCATGAGATATAAAGTGACCCCTTTCTCATAATGATAGTTTGAGGACACAGTCATGTATTTTATATAAGTTAACATATATAATTGTACTTTATGGTAGAATGTTTTGTATCCTATCTTAAAGTCTTTAAAAGCAATGTCCTTTAGAAGTGTGCTGAACTCTCATGGCCCAAAATGTTTTTTTTTTTTTTTTTTTTGAGTAGCATATCCCTTACCCAATTAGGCTAAAGGTTTTGCAATAAACACTTGACATTTTTGATGGCCCTGTTATCAACATCTTCCAGAGCAATTGAGGTGATTAGTTTTCTATGAGATTTCCTAGTTTCAATCTCCTGATCCACACTGCCCTTGTGCAGAGGATTTTTAGAGGACACATTTCCCTGAGTTGTTAGTAGTGCATCCCCATAGCAGCATCTCAGGGAACCACATATGATATCTCCAAAGAGGCCTGAGAAGGTGCTCAGATCCAATCAATGTATGATGCAGAAGGTAAAGGAAGGAGTTTTACACTATTACTTATTAAAAATAAATTTCTATTATAGCATTGGATTTTCCAAAAAAGAGGATGTCTTCATGTCAGACCATCATTTTTTAAAAATATTTTATTTATTCACTTTCAAGCAGAGAGATACAAAGAGAGAGAGAGAGAGAGAGAGAGAGAGAGAGAGAGAGAGAGAGAGAGAGAGAGAGAGAGAAAGAGAGAGCGCGCCAGGGCCACCACCTTGTGGGTCTGGCTTATGTGGGTCCTTGGGGAATTGAACCCGGGGCCTTAGACACTGGAGGCAAGTGCCTTACCACTGAGCCATATCTCGAGCCCCAGACCATCTTTTGATTTAAAAAAAATACTCATAAATATCTGTCAGAGAGTAAATTTTGTGTTTGATATTTCAGATAAATATTAATGTGGTTATTAAACAAGAAGGGTTTAAATTCCACCCAAATGGCATAAGAATTGTCAAAGGAGTGAGCATTGCCTGAAATCAAATGATCTTAAATATTCTCTTGATAGAATCACCTTAGAAAGCTTCAAAGGTACATGCCTAAGTACAGAAAATATTTGACATAATATTTTCAAGATGTCAAGATTATGGGCTGAAGAGATGGCTTAGCCATTAAGGCATTTGCCTGCAATGCAGAAGGACCTGAGTGTGTGTGTGTGTGTGTGTGTGTGTGTGTGTGTGTGTGTGTGTGTGTGTGTGATGCACATGTATGTGTATTTGTGGTGGCAGGAGTGCTTTCCTGAGGGTTACTTGACTGTGAGGGCCAAAGTGAAAAGTTGGGTGTCCAGCTCTGCCTGGTCTGGTTTTGAACCTGTGTCTCTTTTTACTGATTCTGGAGTATATGTGGGGGCTCTCCAGATCCCTGGATCTGCTCCCCTTCGGGATCAGTTGTAGAAGTGTATGGGATCTGGAGATTTGACCTCTGGTGTTCTCAGCACCCCTCAGGCTATCATGTTTGCCAAAGAAGCACACAACAGCTGAGTCATCTCTCCAGCCATAAAAAAATTCATATTTTTATTCAGTAGAATAAGACATTATCTCTTATCAAACAATCTAGAACCTCCTATGAATTAAGGTTAAGACTACCATTCCCTCACCATTCTCTCTTGGACACTGTTACTTTCTATTTATCCTCTTATCCTAAGAACATGTACAAATGCATACTTCTCTCTTTTCCAAAAAGCGGATGATTATTTGCTACATGAAACACACAAAATCAAACCAGGGACAGATCCTGAGCTTCCTGGGGATTTATTGGGTGAAAGGACAATGCAGAAACACAGCTCGGGTAATTAGCACTGCATAACCAATCACAGCTTTCACTTTCTGTTCTGAGCCTGCACCCAATAGACTGAGATTTTTTTTTTTTCACCATTTGCTAAATTTGGGTGAAGACTTGAAGATACTGATAAGCAGTCCCTCTTTCAAGTCTTTTACTCACTTTTGAATTTGAGCTTGAATTTCCTCTCTGTAGAGTAACAGCTTTCCACATGAAAAAAAAAAAAAAAGCTCCAGAAAGCTTCGCCTGATTGAACATTCATCTCTCCCAGTTTTGCTGTGAATATAAACTGAGTCGGCTTCAGTTTATGCACCTACTCATTTCCTCCTTTAGAGTAGCTTTTATGCCAAGGAAATGTCTGAAGAACTTCTATCTCCTGGGAAGAAAAGTGTGTTATGTGTCAAAGCTGCAATTGTTAAAAGACTGTAATATTTTCAAAGGGTGGGAATCAAGGTCAAATCAAAAGGCTAAGTCCTTTTACTTCCTGCACATATTACTTGCATCTCTGTCTCTCTATTATCATCGTGTCTGTTTGCTAAAAGGTTATGCAAAATAAATTAGGCTTTTAGAGACCTGACAGCTCAGCCAAAGAGAACTTCTTTTCCCATTTTTTTTACCTGCACTTTATATGTGAACACCTGCTACACTTTTAATGAGCTTTAAATTATACTTTACACCCATGTAACAAGAATGAATCTTGCTCTTTAGTTATAATCAAAGAAATATCAGTATGACTTGTTGCTAAGAGCAACAGCTTGTCAAAAATTGGATCCTTCCTCCAGTAACAATATAGATAGATAACACCAGGTTGATAGACGGAAAATATGATTTATACTACATTGAGAGTTATCAATCTTTTAAATTCCCTTGTCTCTTGTGATTTGAGAGGAATTTGTCATTGTTCTCTGCCTATGACTAGATTTATTTTCTTTTGTTCTTATCTTTGTTCTTTCAACCTCCTTGCTTCTTATAGGCTAGAGGATAAAATGAAGATTTTCCTCCATGCTTTCACTCCCTCTGACACATTGAAATGGATAGACTTTAAAGAGGACTCAAAAGACTCTTGAAACATCAAAATAGTATATATATATATATTGATCTATTTTTCTCTATCACCTGACTTACTTTTAAATATTTAACTGACTTAAATCTGGAGTTATTGCCAGGCATCCTGTTAAAGGAGTTTGAATATGGGAGAGAAAAGCAAATATTAAAGAATGAACCACCGTGATTTGGATATATATCTTTCATTCATGCAAAGGATTTTCAACTTTATGGTATCCAGAATTTCTTTCTTTTCCAAAATTATATGAATTTAATACCACTTCCCCAGAACTGATATGGTTTAGCTACAAATGAAAGCACTTATGGATGGGGGATAGATTCGAATGAAGGCAGAGAAAAGACAGTGGAAAAGGGATTTTTGTCTGGGGACACCCCTACCTGGTGTGCCAAATGCAGGAGTGTGTGATGTCTATCTTGCAGTTCAGGAAGGTCAACACAGAAGTTTCCAAAAGGGACCAAAGTTCTGTTCTGAGGCTAATGCCTGCCAATGCTCACTATATGTGTAGACACAGTGGGATAGTGAGTGAATTCTGCCAATAGTGAGGTTCCCGTTCATTCCTTATGAAGTGTAAGCCCCTCATGGTGTGAGGCTGGCCTTGATGTGACACCTGTTATTCACAATGTCTTTAGAATGTGGTCACATCAGGCCATACAAATGGAAACAAGAATGCCATGGAGTGCATCTGGAAAGAATACAAGAATTAAGGGAAGAAAGAGGAAGAAACCAGGGAGGAATGCTTCAGCATGTGCTTCTGTATTCTGTGAATACAGGATCCCTTGCCACAAGGACTAATACAGACAGCCCACAGAGGAGGATATTCAACTGATCAGGGATGGGGAGGGGGGGAATTGGGGAATTCGGGATAACAACGCATTGTTTGCCCACTAAATAATGTAACTCATTATGGACAATAAATATATATTTAAAAAAAAAGAAGTGCAGTGCTTTCATTATATTATAGAGATTTAAAGTGGACCAGAAGCACATGCTGAAGCATTCCTCCCTGGTTTCTTCCTGTATGCTCATGAGGATTTTTTATTTTTGAACCTAATTTGGGTTGGCCTCCTGCTTAAGCCATTCCCCTCCCTTACCCCTCATTCATAACATCTCACTTCTTTCTATAAGTCGGCATAAAGAAAACAGTTATCCTGATTAAGGACCGCATATGAGGGAGAGTATGTGGTGTTCAAATCTCTGTTCTTTTGAGTGTTGGCTTAGTAAGATCTGCTCAAAGTCAAATTCTGTGTCTTTTGTTTTTACATTTTGTGTGTATGTGTGCTTTTTATAAAGAGGGTCTTTTGTAGTTTTGAACTGAAACAATTCCTGTAAAATTCTCCATTTCCTTAGGTATGTTCTACAATAATTCCCCAGTACTTCTAGAAGAACATGTGACTAAACTGTTCTTTTCAAAAGAGAAAATTAGATGCTTCATTTGAAAAATGAAAAAAAGAAATGTACTTTTTTTCGCTTACCAGCTGTAACAAAAAAATCTTGAAAAATATTTAGTTCTGAAGCACTTTGATATACATGCTATTTATTTATACTAATTATTCAAGTCTTGAGAAAATGAAAACCATAGATCAAATTCTCATGATAAAAACAACTCTTCTTTCAGGCGTGTGGGATTTCCTAAAATTTATTGATTCAACTTAGAGCAGTTTTAGACAGAAAATTTTATATTGGGTATTCAATTTAGCTAATAACAGTGATAACTGTTTATAATAAAATAATAGTATATTCACAGACATCATTCTTTACTTTGCTTGACCAAAGTAGCATCATTGAATATGTAAAATATATCATTTAAACAGACTGTTAAATTCTTTGAAATGCATAAGATAGGAACAAAATATTGCAGTAAAATAGAATATAAAATATATAGATCTTCTTTGAAACTTTGTCAAAGCACCACGCTAAATTATATGAAATCCAAGAAATGTACTCTTGGATTTTATTTTTAAAATATTTTTATTTATTTATTTGCAAGCAGACACACACAAACACACACACACACACACACACAGAGAGAGAGAGAGAGAGAGAGAGAGAGAGAGAGAGAGAGAGAGAGAGAGAGGAGAGAGAGAGAGTGAGAGAATGCACCAGGTCTTCTAGCCACTGCAAACAAACTCCAGACACATGCTCCACCTTGTGCATCTGGCTTTATATGGATACTGTGGAATAAAACATAGGTTATTAGATTCTGAAGAAAAATGCCAAAACCAATGAGCCATTTCTTCATCCCTAGATTTTTTATTCTATAAGATATTTTAAAACTTGTTGAAGTTTTTACAGTGCTTTCTTAGTTTGGATACTTTCAAAGAATCTCTCTCCATTTACACAAAATAGTATTGAACTTAGCCAATGTGTTAAATGAGAAATTTAAATGCATCTGTGTCAAATAGCCCATTATGTATATCTACATAAATTTTAATGTCTCACATACTTAGATAACTTTTGGAAGGGTTTACAGTGTTTGTCTTGTCTTGACAAAACATAATTACTTTGTCTGGCATGTTGCCATTTGGGTGAGGATTACTTACAGGAGCACGGCTGAGGGTTACAGGAACATCAGTGAGGGGGTACTTACAGGAGCATGGGTAAGGGGTAATTAAAGGAGCATGGGTGAGGGATTACTTACAGCAACATGGGTGAGGGGTGCTTACAAGAGCATAGGTGGGGTAGGAGAATGGATGAGGAATTACAGGAGCATAGGTGAGGGGTACTTACAGAAACATGTTGGGGGATACTTACAGGAACATGGGTGAGGGGTACTTACAGGAACATGTGTGAGGTGTACTTACTGGAGCATGGTTGAGTGGGCACTTTCAGGGGCAGGGCAGAGCATGTATTTAGGGGAACCTGGGTGACTCAAAGGCACCTACATCACAGAAACCCCACTGCAGTTTGGGAAATTACTCAAAACCACCTTATCCCTGGGGTTCCTCCAACTTGCAGGCAGCTCAGCCAGGGTGGGCTTCAGTGTTTCCCATCCCTTGCTTTTGTTTAATGCAGTATAAACTCTAGAGGGTCCTTGTGAATCTTTTTCATTTAGGACTTGCCTGAACTATGCACAGTTTCCTTAGCTTCCTCTTTCTGCTCTCTCCAGCATGAAATGTTCCCTTCAGAAGAAAATTGCTACACAGCAATGGACATCACAGATCCAAACAGAAAACCCCACAGAGTTTAGGAAATGTAAACTCAGGGAGACTTTGAACACACCATATGGAAGCATCCAGACCCCAGACAGAACAGTTATTTGGAGGATGTGTTTAGCCAACAGACATGTGGTCCATCTGGGGACAGGAGTGTCAAGAAAGAAGGCAATGGACAAGTCCTTGGTGTCTCTTCAGATTGGCTGGAAGTGGTCAAGCAACAGCAATGGGCACATAGCTACTCCAGGCTCCATTTCCATAAAGGATAACATGCACATGACCGAGTATCTCCATCTGGAATCGACTCAAGCATCCTTTCAGGAAAAATTAGAATATTGACGGCTTCCTTGGCACCTGGCAGATTGCAGTGAGAAACATGTTAATACTCACCTCCAACAACTTCAAGAATGTAAGAATGGGGGAAAACTTCCAAAGTCTCACCATCTTGAATAGTTATTATAATGGAAATTCAACTAGATTATAGAAAATAGAAGCTTGCAATTTTTTGCACTTAAGTTGTGTGATTAAATTCAGGCTCAGATTTCATAGCTATTCTCAGTTATCCACATGTTCCACTCTAAACAGAAGTGAGTCTGTGGAGGGTGTAAGGAAATATATTTTTAGGAGCGTTTGGGAGAAAGAATCAGGACAGAAATCTCA
>PVHP010005996.1:0-62440 GCA_004024765.1 Zapus hudsonius
GAAGCCACACTCCTCTGTGAAGGGACAATGAGCTCCTGCCATGGATGCATCAGTAACTCTCTATTAAGATGAATTTCCCAGAAATTATCATTCAGATTGAAATGCTGGTTTTCTGATTTGCTTAAGAATCAGAGTGTGAAAATTTCATTTTGTGAAAGCTCCATAGAAAATGTGAAGCCCTGGGTTGGAGAGATGGCTCAGAGGTTAAGGCACTTGCCTCCAGTGCCTAAGGCCCCGGTTCAATTCCCCAGGACCCACATAAGCCAGCCCCACAAGGTGGAGGCCCTTGTGCGCTCTCTCTCTCTCTCTCTCTCTCTCTCTCTCTGCTTGAAAATGAATAAATAAAATATTTTAAAAAAAGAAAATGTGAGGCCCTGAGAAATGCTTGTCCTGTGACAATGTCTGAAAGCTGCCATGATGAACCATTCCAGTGCTCCTCCTCAGGAGCAGGTGAGGCTGGCGGCCTTCCCTGGGTGCTGCTGCCCACAGTCCTCCAGCAAAGCCAGGGAAGGGCTCCCTGCCAAGGAGTCCTCATCGTGTCAGTCAGGGGGAGTGGGTTGGTTGCTCTCACTGAATAACACCTGGGCCTCTGTGCTCTGTGGCTGTGTTTTCTTTCTCCTAAGGCCTGAAGACCAGAGTGGGTCCCGACATGTCCACTCCAGCGCCGGGACAACCCCTATGGCTGTGGACAGCCTGGCCCAGGCTCTTGCTAGCCCGTCCACCTGGTCTCCATCACTGCACTCAGTGCTCAGCATGGAGGACAGCAGTGGTCTCCCATCACCACGGAAACAGCCTCCACCCAAGCCAAAGAGGGACCCCAGCACCCGGCTGAGTGCCTCCTACGAAGCTGTGAGCGCCTGCCTCTCAGCAGCCAAGGATGCAGCCAGCGAAGGTTAGCCAAAAGGGACCAAGAAAATGCTTTGCCAAGGGCTCCTTGGTGCGGAGGCTTTGGTCTGTGAGTGCCCCACCATGTTACGGGGTTCTAACATAGTCTTAATAGAAGTCAATCCAATCGTCAGCTTGCCTACAGCTCTTTAATCATTCAACATAAATGATATTATTGAAATTTCTAAGCCTCTTAGAGACAAGCTCCTTAGACATCACTTCCTTCACTCCAGGTCCCACCTCTGTTGAATTCTGACAGCTAGGTGCTGCTCTGTATAAATGTTTGCTATCCTGTGGTCACAAGAAATGATTAACATGGAGGAAAAATACTAAAACAAAATTCAGCTAGTGCAGCACTGGACACTAGACAGCAAAAGTCTGTGCCTCGAGGGTCCAGAGATTTCTGCAGAGGGAAAAGTGCCAATTATTCTACTCTGGCTCCCACAGATTCACATATATACTGTAATCATTGCTTAATTATTAATGTTAAATCTTTGAAAACAAAGTAAGTGCTTCTTGGCAGGATGCTCACAGATTTATAGCTTATTGATTTCTATGGATCACATATATTGATCATAGGAAGAACTACATACTGCCTTCATGTAGTTTCGCTCCTCATGGGAAGGGCAGATGTGAACACCACAAACAAGAGTCCGTGAAGATTTTCGCTATCACTACTGTACAGGAGTCAGCGGGTCTCCAGTAGTGGGGGAGGGAAGGAGGGAGGGAGGTTCTAAATGAATGCTAGATGAAATGGCTGAGTTCATCCAACTGGAAAATACTATCTGAACCTGGGCTAGAGCTGAGGGTAAAGAAATGATCCAAAGAAATAGGAAACGCTTGCCACACAGCACAACTTGGGGCAAGATGAAGGTGAGCGCCATGGAGAGAGGTGAGCCTGGCTTCTGACCCCATGGTTGACCCTAGGGCAGCAGGAACGCCTGCGCTCTCTTCAGCATCTTCTTCGGTGGCTTTAAGAAAGGCCAGGCTGGCGGGGGATGCTTTAGTTTGAGGGCTGTGGTTGAGTGTTGGTTGTCTTGTGCTGATACCTGGGGCAATGTGGGGAAAGTTCATCCTTCCTGAGTGTTGGGGCCTATAGTCTATGGCAGGATGATAGTGAGTCTGAGGGCATCACTGAGGGACCCAGCAGGCAGTCTTGCAGGGGCTGCGGTGGGCTGAGAAAGCTCAGGGCCTGCCAAGAAGGAGGGTGTCTCCCTCCACTGTGCTGCACATGTGAGGAGAAGCTTCCTGACAGTGCAGTGCCTGAGATGGTGGGATAGTCACACTGCCACTCACAGGTGCACGGTGCAGATCTCAGGAAGGGCTGAGTGGAACATGAAGAAGAATTTGGGGCAATAAAGGAAGATGGGTGAAATGGGAAGAATGTGGATGAAAGACTCAAGATAGACCGACAGTCTGAAACTGCACTAGACTGACAATGCAGTAGATAGGAAGTTACCTCGTTCTCATCTGAAGAACAGAGACAAGCTCTCAGCTGGTGTGATAGGCGGGAGGGAGCCTTGCCCTGCCTGTCTGTGCAGCACTGAAGAGTCGCTGCCCCAGGCTTTCAGCGCCAGAGTCACAGTTACACAAGGAAATTGAGGAGTCAGGATAAATTGAGCGCAAAAGCGTGTGGGCCTCCTACAGACATAGGAAAATGAACAACAATAAAACACCAGTGTCTTTAATTTTTGGCATTTTCATACATGTACATGATGCATTTGGGCTCCAATTCCCTCTCTCTTCCCCTCTCACTCCTACTAACATTCTTCCCATTGTCTCTTCACCCTACTTTAAAGCATTGTTTTGGTCTGGTTTTGTACTCTGTGAGTTACATTAGAGTTGCGCTTTGATCGTGGGCAGGAAGTTACTCTTCGAGAAGTGGCAATATCGCTCATGGGCATGGCTTCCCGCTTCCCAGCAACCTGCATTACCACTGCATTCTGTGAGGAGGCCCATGGGCCTTCCCTCTCCGTCTTGTGCAGGAAACCACACCTGCTATGAGTCCTACCTACGGGATAGATGTTCCCAAGGCGGTAAGTCAGCTCTGTCCAGCACATGGTGTGAAGATGTGGGTGAGTGCTGGACCCTGAGCTGTCCAGCAGAACATCTCTGATGGAGGATGACTCCATACCCCAGTTCACTGCAACGTGACTTCTGGCTGCTTTGAGTGGCCCATGCTGTGGTTACTGTGCCCGATGACACAGGCACTGACATGTACTAAGACATGACCATGACCCAACATGACCCCACTCCATGTCCTTCTGCTCCTGACAGCTGGTTCCTCACATGTGGGGTAGGGATTAAAATGGGTAATTCTTCAAATCACTGTGGGCCTTGGCTTCAGGTGAGGATTGAAGCCAGGATGGTTTGTTAGAGGCATCCTGTCTGCTCTACTGGAAAGCTGGCTTTAGGTTCTTTTCCTTCTCAAGAAGGCTGCCAATCGTTTCAGAAGGCCAGAGCGGGAATGGAGCTCTGATGAGAGAAGGAGGCTGCAGATTAACCAGAAAGGGCTTGCATGGGCCTTGACTTTGGGTCTGTGGGCTCATGCCTCTTCTTACATACTGGCACCCCCAAAGCATGGTTGTGGTAAAAAAGATAGTAGTAGCAAGAGGTGTTTTCACTACCTCCAGGCCTCTAAAGCATGAAAATTCACAAAAAAGCAAGTTGTAACACTTCTTAGCAAACCGTCTGTGTGTGTGTGTGTGTGTGTGTGTGTGTGTGTGTGTGTGTGTGTGTGTGTGTACGCTCGCACAGGCGTGCATGCCATGGCCTCTTACAGCTGCAGATGGACTCTGGACACTCTGTGTCACTTTGTGGATCTGGCTTTTTTGTGGGCACTGGGGAATTTAACCCAGGTCAACAGGCTTTGCAAGCAAATGTCCTCAACCGCTGAGCTGTCTCCCTAGCCTCCATTCTTTCGTGGTCATTGTTAACGGTCTTGCTTATTTATAGCTCTATCCTAGAATAGTAGTTGGCTCATGGCAAGTGTGATACTGAGCTATCTCCCCAGCTCCTCAATAAATACTCCCTGGATGATGAATACATAGGTTACAGAAATATTTTTCGTCTTGCTCCTTGGTTAGAACAAATTCGTAACTAGACTCCAGATCTGTCAGGATTGAATGGTATCTTCTTAGAGGTCCCTGACACCAAGCGTTTGATAGGTAGTAAGTCTTTTACAAACATTGTCCTGAGAAGTTTGTTACTGGACATCACAGGAGAACGGCATTTGTGTGGTCCCATCTGTGCCACAGTACCAGCTCCATGCTCCCCCTGCCTCCGGGGACCATGCAGACCTGCAAGGAGAGAAGTGATGAGTGAAGCAGGACAGCAGGCTGCTGTGCACACGGCCCCAGAGTGGCTGACCTCTGTGGAGCTGTATCAGGCCAGGTCGGGAGGGACAGGCTAAGCCCATGGGGATGGTTGAAGAGGTATGAGAAAGAAGGAAGAGCGGCCTGAGGACTATTCCACCATATTGAATTCACCCAGGCAGGCAGCTGGCAGGAAGGCCAGCAAGCCAACACTTCCTTAGGCATCTGTTACATCCTGGCTCCTCTGCTCAGGGCTCCCTTTGCCCTGAGGCTGAGCAAAATTGCACAGGAAGATTTGGAGACCAAGGGCACTTACGCAGATCCTCAGAGTCTCTTTCTTCTTTTTGTCATAGATTGTGTCTTTTTCTCAGAGAGAAATGGGGCCAAGAACCTCATGCCCTAATGCAGACAGTGACTCCAACGCCACCAACATGCCTTAACACAAAAATTCAAAGGGAATGATTTTGTGTGAGAAAATGTTTCTCTCCTAACAGAGCCTAGACTTGGGGATGTAGTGTGACTTCTAAGTTCCTGTCAGACATCAACACTTACCCCAGTGTTAGCCATCATTCTGTGGCCATAGAATGTCATCTCGTTTCATTTCACTGACATTAAAAAGTTTCTGTTGTTTTATGCATAAGTTTCAGGGCTAAAAAATAGGAAAATTCTTTTTGTAAATTACTTTTAACAGCTCTTAAGCCTTAAGCCCTTGGAGATTAGAGAGGAAGTGCTTGCTGCATAGGCATGGGGACCTGAGTCCAGCTCCCCGGAATCCACATGAAAGCTAGGATGGTGATGGCATGCACCTGTAATCTCAGCTCTGGGAGGGGGTGAAAACAGGAGGACCCCTGAGATCACTGGCTAGCTTGTATGTCTGAATCGGGGAGCTCTAGGTTCATGAGAAATAGCGTCTCATAAAATGAGGTAAAGAGTTATTGAGGAAGACACCATTGACCTCTGGCCTCCACCTGCATGGGCATGCACGTGTGCCCATATGCAATCAAACATGCACACTCACACAAAAGAACCCTGTAATCTGTTTGTGTACACCCCAAAATAGCCACGAGGCCAAATCAGACTTTAATTCTCTGTTTGTATGTGGTTTGCTAACGTTAGTTTATGAGAGACAAGGATGTCTAGATGTGGCCTCTGGAGGCTCCAGTCTAGTATGCAGAGGTCAGGACAGGAAATCATGCTGCCTCTGGAATCAGTGCAGGGCTCGAGGGCCCCACCCATGCCAAAGCCTCAGCCATACTTGAAGGAGCGCTGTCCATCTCCCAAGATTCGTTTCTGCCTGTGATGAGAATACTGACGCATGCTGGGACTTAAAGTGCAGGGCCACATGCACAGTGCCTTCAGTCTTGGGACTAACCCTTAGTGTATCATCTAGTTAGGGACAGCCTGTATAGACAGGGACATGCTTGAAGGTCTCCACTCTTCTTTTTGCTATTGTTCACTTTTAATTGTTTTTTATTTATTTTTGACAATGTCATTCATATATAATGTACTTTCATCCTGTTAACACCCATTACCCTTCCTCCCTCTCCCGTTCCTTCTGAACCCCTTCTTTCCACTAAGGCTCCTTCCAACCTTCATGTGTGTGACCCACTGAGTTTAATCAGGGTTGCTTGCATGACCGTGGGTGGTGGGTTATTTACTGTAGCTTAGGCAACCTGCCAGTGGCTGCACCTGTCACTTTCCTTCCTGTTGCTGGGACAAAATACCCAACCAGAAGCAGCTTATGAAGGAAGCGGTTTATTTCAGTTTGCAGTTTTTTAGTGTTTTTAATTTCTTATTTATTTATACTTGCCTGTGCATGCATGTCCACATGCCAGGGTCTCTAGCTGTTCTGTCTAGCTTTATGTTGCCAACTGGGGAAATTGAACCTGGGCCAGTAGGCTTTGCAAGTAAGTGCCTTTAACCCCTGAGCCATCTCCCCAGCCATTTAAATTTTATTTATTTATTTATTTATTTATTTATTTATTTATTTATTTATTTATGGTGCGTGCGTGCCTCTGTGTGTGTGTGTGTGTGTGTGTGTGTGTGTGTGTGTGTGTGTGTGTGTGTGTGTGCATGTGTGTGCCAGGGTCTCTTGCCACTGCAAATGGATGTCACATAGATGTGCCACTTTGTATCTGGCTTTATGTGGGTGCTGGGAAATAAAACCTAACTCAGAAGGCTTTGCAGACAAGTACCATGCACCCAGCTCTCAGCTTACAGTTTTGAGAGGAAGTCTATCATGGTGGCTTGAGCATGATGGGAGCAGACAGCCAACATCATGTCTTCATACCAGCAGGGAGGAAGTAGACAGTGTAAGAACGCCAAATAGAACTGAGCTGTATAACACCTCAACCCCTCCCCCAGTCACACACTTCCTCCAGCAAGGCTCCACCCCTAAGCAGCACCACAACTGCAGATCAGGCATTTAAATATGAGTCTATGAGGGGCGCTTCACAGCCAAACCTCCACAATACATCACTGCAAACAGGGACTCCCCATTCCCCAGCAACCATTAAGTACCATAACTCCTCAGGGAAAGGTGGGACCCCATGAGCCCCTTCCCCATATTTGGTAGGATATTGATCTTGAGCAGGTCTTTAACTCAAGCAGCTGTGGTGACTGGTCCACACTCCCTAGGTGGCAGTCCTAGCTGGCACTGGATGGTCCCTGAAGGGTGGGAGACCAGCAGCAAGTGTGCTGCCTGGGGCCAACCTCAGAGGGCAAAGCCCTCTCAATCTGTTATCATCTTGTTCTCAAGGGAGCCATAGATCCTTCTAGGTCCAAGGTTCAGTAAAAGCATGTGGGGCTGAAAACACAGAAGTTGTAGAAGTTGCCATCTGGCACCATTCCTGCCTTCCTCCTGTCTACAGGACATCTCCATAGCACTGCTGATCACTGGGTGGGCTCGTGCTCCGTCTGCCTGGGGTAGGTTTGCAGAAGGCATTGGAATTGGTGTCCTTGCTAGAGAACTGCACACCCACAGCCTTTTCTGTTCTTACATGTTGACTTTGGGGAGCCTTGTGTCAGACTGGGTGCAAAGTGGCCATAGAGCTGGAAAATCAGCTGTGTTCTTTGCCTTTCCCATTGGAGTGTGGGGACAATGTGCCAAGAAGTGAAAGAAGCACTTTTCACACACAAGCTGGCATCTGCCCTAAGGTAATAGCTTCCCAGTGCTGCACAATGGGTGCCCATCCTGAGGCTGAGCAAGGTGGGTTCAAGACATCTAGTCCAGTTAGACCTTTCCACCTCTGCCCACTTCCACATCCTCCCAACATCCTGCTCTGCCACCCTGGATTGGGCCTCTCTTCTTCCTAACACCATGTATTCCCTTTCCAGGAGACATCCTCCTCAACATGTGGACTGAACATCATGTTTCTCCATGGTGACCTCAGCTGTTTAGGTTCTCCAGAGATCTTGGAAGGAGGGGAGAATTCTGGCCAGGAGTCCTGACTGGAGGGCATTGGGGCTGTAGCAAGTGAGAAGAGTCGGGCAACGCTCACTTGAACCAAGCCCAAGCTGGCTTCCTTGGGGCACCTTGTTAATTCTCCCTTGTATCTCTCTGTCTTTTGTCCCAGCTCTGACTCGACCCAGGCCTCACAGCGATGACTACAGCACCATGAAGAAGATCCCCCCTCGAAAGCCAAAGCGAAGCCCCCACACAAAGCTCAGTGGCTCCTATGAAGAGATATGGGGACCTCGGCCTCCAGGCACAGCATGTCAGGCAGGCACACATCAGGTGCCAGGGATGCTGGCCGTGCAGTGGGCCGGGCCAGATGCAATGCCACGGTGCACTCCACAGCTGCACCTGCACCTGCCCCTGCCGCAAGGGGACTATGAGGACACTGAGCCTGTCTACATAGAGATGACAGGGAATGCAGCCAGGGCAGGTGGGCTGGAGGCCAACAGCCCTGACCAGGGGGAGTCTGTGTATGAGGAGATGAAGTACTTCTTACCTGAGGAAGGCTGCGGGCGGGGAACACTGTCCTTTCTTCCCACCTCACCTCCTCTGTTTTTGGATACTCGAAAAACCATGGCCTTGGAGGCTATTGAAGGGAGCTGCCAGCCCCTCAAGGACACTTGTGACATCCCACCACCCTTTCCCAATCTGCTTCCCCACCGGCCGCCTCTCTTGGTCTTTCCTCCCACCCCAGTGACCTGCTCCCCAGCCTCCGATGAGTCACCACTAACACCTCTAGAGGTGAAGAAGTTGCCGGTCCTGGAGACCAACCTCAAGTACCCCGTGCAGTCAGAAGGATCTAGCCCCTTGTCACCACAGTACTCCAAAGCCCAGAAGGGGGACAGTGACTGGCCTTCATCCCCTGGCTTCTCAGTGTTTAATGGGTCCAGCCGTGTCTCTCCACCATCCACACCTCCACCACCCCCAGGCCCACCCCCAGCACCCTGCCGACCACCCACACACTTTGCTTTCCCACCAGACACTGTCCTGGTCACCACCGCAAAAGCACTGGCCAACTCGGACCTGCCCAGAACTCAGCCAAAGCCCAGCTCAGCCCCGGTGGGCAGTCCCTGCAGCTCCTTCATCAAGACCCCATATTCCCCTGGAAGGGCAGCTAGAATTGACCTCAGGAAGGCCACGGCCACCTCCTCCCCTCCGGGACCTTACAGCCCACCCAACACCAGGCCACTGTCCAGCCCCCTTGACGAGCTCGCCAGTCTCTTCAACTCGGGAAGAAGCGTACTTCGTAGGTCTGCAGCAGGACGCAGGATCAGGGAGGCTGAAGGTGAGCAGAAACAAGTGTGCATGGGCCACGGCAGACACCACACCCACACATGTGATATCAGAGTTGGAAAAGTATGTGAGCACTGTGAGCTGGTACCAGCCCATAAAGCAGCAACTAGTGTGGCCAAGATTAGGTAGAAACCCACCTGTCCAGAAAGGGCTGTCAGAATGCTAGCGAGGGGACTGACTGGAGAATTAGGGCTTGACACAGATGAGCCAGAGCAGCTTAGAGTTCTGTCCTGGGTCCTTTCCCCTAGAATGAGTCCCTATAACACAGGTGCCATGTTGTCTGCAAGATCATACTGCAGGTTTGCATTTGATTGGCAGTTCACAATTCACTCCTGGGGTACCTCTGCCCATGGCATCAGGACACTGCCTTGACCACCACTCCCCTGGGTGTGTCTCTGCATGCCCACATCCCACCCAAGGACCATCTCAGCATGGTTCTGTCTGTTTCCTCACGTGGCAGCCCAGCTACCATTGAGGCTACAGTCCCAGCTCCCTCCTGTGAGCTCCTAGAAACTGGCAGCCTGAGGGGTTTGGTGCTGCAGGAGGAGGGCTAGCCCGAGTGTCCACCTCTGTGCATGCGGGCAGCTATTTATGTAGATCCCTCAGTAGTCACAGAATAGTCCTATAACAACAGTGCATTTAAGCTTTTTTTAAACAAAATCAAAATTTCCCCAGTGTTCTGTATTTGGAAAATAACTCTATTTACATATGTATCTCCTTATAAGAAGAAGTAGAATAGGCTGGGGAAAAGGCCCCGTGGTAAAGGCACTTGCTTTCACAGCCTGCCTGTCTGCCTGTGTTCAATTCCTTAGTAAAGCTAGCTGCACAAAGTGGTGGACACTGCATCTGGAGTTCATCTGCAGTGACAAGAGACCCTAGAGGCCCATGGCCCCCCCAACCTCTCAAATAGACAACGTACTTTTTTTTTAAAGTAGTATAACAGCCACAATGTCACCAGAGCCCTACTTCCCTAGACAGCTTGTAACAAAGTCCCTTTACTGATGGAAACCCAGGTTACAGAGATGAAGTTTCCTCCTCAGGGTCACAGGCAGGATGGAACTAAGAGCCCAACACATGGCATGGCACTCTGCACACATGATAGCTTGCTCTTTCCTCAAGAAGAAATGCATAAATACATAAGCTTTCGTCATTTCATTACAACATTATTTTGGGTTTTTTTGGTTTTTTATTTCTTTATTATCCATAATTAGATATACTGAATGAGCGAATAATGTGTTGATGTTCCCAATTCCCTGATTTCCCTCCTCCCTGTCCCCAATCAGCTTGGTATCCTCCATGGGCAAACTGGATCAGTCCATGGGGCAAGGGGTTATGGATAGCCTAGGAATCAACCTGGTTCCACCCCCTTTGTATGTTGTTACTGGTGGGGCATGTCTCTGGATATTCTCCTCCACCATGACTCTTACAATCTTTCATCCCCCTCTTCCGCTCAGTTCCCTGAGTCATGGTGGGTGAGTATTAAGGCTGCTTTATTGTTGAGGTCTTAGGGGCCTCTGTACTTCTGCTTTAGGTTGTGTTGAAGATCGTTGGTGTCTGTCTGTCTTATCCTGGGTTGACTGATTGGCTGTGGTTATAGGTCTCTTGCTTATCCCATCACTCTCTGTGGGGTTCCATATGGATCCTCCATGGTAGGTCTGGGTTGGCTCATCTCTTGCCCGGATGTCAGCTATTGGCCTGTGGCTCATTTGTTGGGTTGGAAAGGCCACAGCTGCCCTCTGAAAAATACAAACAGAATCTCCATCGGAGAGTGAGATCAGTATAGGTTAACTGAGATACACATTTCTGAATTGGCTAGAATCTATTGTGAGTAGCCTCTTTGTAAATCACTTGTAATGTGAATTTCTCTTTGAGGGTCCCAAGATTTTTGGTTCCTAATGCATTTCACCCTGAGTCCCCAGTTCCAGTTAAAGGCTCCCCATCACTGAGTGGATTACTTGGCCAAATTGAAAGCTATTAATTACCTCCACAAAATTATTTTGGGTATGAAAACTAAAAAAACCCACATGGCAATCCAAGGGAGCACCAAGCAGGTCAAGACTAACAACCCTTGGCAAGAGGGTGAATAAACCTCTCCCTAGTTATGCTAATATTTTGTTTAACTAACAATTTCTTCTTAATTATAGGCCATTTATAAATGAAACTTATAAGTAGTAGCAGAATGTTGGAACTCACAAGTAATTTCTCATTTCAAGGACAGAAAGGTAAAAGAGAAAATAATTAAGTGACAAAATCTGATATTTTCCACTAGAACTTAGGTTTGTTTACTCCTCACCAATCTCCTTCTTCAGCAGATCAGAACTAAGTACCTTCTTCATGACTTCACTCTATGTGAGGAAGGGGTGACCGCAAATTTCTAGACAGATCTCCTCACTCGGAAATCTCAGGCTGCAGATGGCCTGAAATTTGCTAACAAGTTTCCCTATGGGCAGGCAGCATCAATGAGCATTTGGGTGTATCAAAACCTCACATAGAACTGTGACTCTGATTATAGAACTGTGAGGTATGTAATTTCCTAGTGTGGGTTTTAACATAATACTTCTAATTTGAAAAGATTGGTTTGAACCATACATTTATGACTTTGCCCATGATGCCAAAGATGTAGCATCAATAGCCCAGGCCTCCCCACCCACTTGCAGGAGCCCAGGCCTCCCCACCCACCTGCAGGAACCCAGGCCTCCCCACCCACCTGCAGGAGCCCAGGCCTCCACACTCACCTGCAGGAGCCCAAGCCTCCCCACCTACATGCTGGAGCCCAGCTGCAGAGTTAGGAAGGAGTAATACCTATGGTTTGGTGAGGAAAGTCATGTTCTCATGAGCTACAACAAGCGAATCTGAGACCGTGAATGGGGTTAGGATGGAGTATGGAAGATTTATGTTCGAGCTATGTGCTGAAGCAGCTTATGTGATTATGACGTTTACATGATTCCATCCTAAAGTGAGTAATCCTCTCTCTCTGAATGAATTGGATGGCTGCTAGTCATGGTTCACTGCAGCCTGGAGATTTCTTTCCTTTCCAGTTCCCAGTCCTCTATGGGCTCTTTCTGCTCAAAGACTTTTATGCCTGAAATCACTGGCATCACATCACCCAGTGTGTGTGGCTCATCCTCCCTCAAGTCACCAAAAATTAATTGCAGTTCATTCCTCTGACAGTCGTGATGAGTTGAGATTGGCCCACAAATTGTCCAGAAATGCTCACTGTTTCTTGAGGAGGTGAGCCTGCCATGAATTCCCTGCAGCAAGTCCTCCCAATTCAGATATAGTGCACAGGAAGTGATCTTCTCACATGTGTATTCTAGAGACTCCATGTAACGTTACAGAAATAATGACTGTCCTCCATACTGTTCTCTTTCTATTCTTTGTTTTTGTTTGCTTGTTTTTCTGTTTGTGTTTGTTAGTTTCAGGGTCTTTCTTTGCAGCCCAGGCCAGCCTTTAATACATGGCAATCCTCCTGTCTCAGCCTTTCTCTTGCCGGGATTACAGGCATGAGCTACCACGCAGAGCTTTCTTTAGACCTTGGGATATGCTGAGGGAGAGACACTCACATTCTGAGTACAGAGCATGCAGACCAGCGTAAATGGGCACCTCAGAGAAGCCACTGTTGACCACAGAAGTTGCTGCAGTGTGTGTTTCTGACACTGATCAATGGCCTGCTGGGTCTACACACTGCTCTAGGCACCTCTGCCACTGTACCCATCTCACAGGTAGACATCAAGGCCCAGAGAAATGATCAATTTTTCCTTGTTATTAGGCTCATGAGAGGCAGGGGTCTGTGTGGAGAGTTCTTCTTGGGGCTCCTTGCACAGAAATGCCTAGATGGCAGGGGAGAGAGGAGAGATGAGTCATAGAGTCTGCGGGAGAAAACTGCCCCATAACCTCAAGAAGGGCCAACACGTGCTTTTCAGATGATAGGTGGATATGTATCTGCACAGTTCTGGAAACTGTCTGTAGAATACTTGGCCTTCTTGATGAAAACTGACTAGACACTTCACTGCCCTCACCCTCAAGACATGATCACACTAATTAACAAAGGATTTTTATCCAGTAGTATGACTAAGATTATTGTGCTAGTTATTTCTAGGTGTTCCCTTTGAAAACGTGAGACGGAATTTGAATGGTGGAAGAGGCTGGCTCAGACCACTAGGAGGCTCCATTGCTCCGAGTGGCAGTTCAGGTCTGGAGGCCTGTGTTAGAGTGAGGGGATTTACTAATCTAGGCGAGAGCTCAGTTGTGGAGGTGTGGGGGAGAAAAAGGAAGGAAGCCAGGCTGAATTAGGGATGGGACTGATTGACAAAATAGTCTCAAAAAGCATTCCATCTCATCCCTTTCTGAGCCTGGGCATCTGGATCTTATGAGACATACACAAGCTCTTCAAAATAATGTCAACAACGACTGTACTATAGACATTGCTTTCCATGTAGCACCTAGATTAAATAGTCGTTTGGTGGAAAACCTAAGGCAGTGGACATATAAATTCAACTCCTGGACCCTGCTCTACATCATTTTACTTAGGGTTTGCTTAAGCCAAGTGAAAATTACTATAGATGTCTAATGTTCTACTTGATCACATAAACATTCTTAGTATGACTATTTTAAGCTTGGAAGTCAGTATTTAATAAATGATTTTTTACAATATGGTACTCTTATCCCAGAGGGCTATTTGTTCTAGAAGGAATTCTCTTTAAAGTTTGCCTATGGAAACTGTACCAAAGTGCAGAGAGCAGATGAGTGAGCTTGCTCCATGGCCCACCCCACTTCTTCTCCAGCCCTGGGTGAGGTGCAAATGCACCCCAGGGTCAGATGTTTCTATAATCGATATGTGAAAATATGTCACCACAGATGCTCTCTAACTGTGTGGCAGAACAGTTTACTCATGACAAAGCAAATGTAGTAGTGCTCAGAGTGACCAAGAACGACAGCTCCTAAGAGCCTCCATGATGCTTCCTGGCACCCACAACTGTGCACACAACCCTTTTGCTGTGGAATAAAAGGATGGTCTTCTCCATATTGTGTCCAAACAGAGCTAAGTATGAAAGATCAGCCTTCAAAAAGAGAGACAATCTCAGCTCACGTTGAAAAAGCAAGACCATGGCTGCACGGTCGGTCTGAGGTTTTATGAGGTATCGCTGCCTCAGAGCCAAGTGAAATGTAGGTGCTGTGCTGCGTTTAGTAAGAAGCAACTGAAGTTCAGCATTACCACATCACAGCAGAGTCTATCCAGTGCTAAAACGTGGAATTTTAAATGGCCATTGTCTGCTGCTAGTGTCTGAAGCAAAATTTCAACATCATCATCATTTAATCTCTGAACATTCAAATGAGATTTCAGCCTAAGAAATTAGTCTGCTTTATGCAAATCTTGACCTCACATAATGGGATGCAGCACTTAGCATCCCCATAGGCCCCATGCTTATGGCTGGATCCTGTCTTGTGGACTTTATCCTGTCTAAAGCAGCTCAACTTTCTCCCTCCCCCAGATATGTTTCCTCTGTGGTGATGTGTGTGTGTGTGTGTGTGTGTGTGTGTGTGTGTGTGTATACACGCACATGTGATATGCATGTGTGTGTCAGGGGTGCCCCAAGAACCAGCACACAGTTCACTGAATATGTGTGTGAGAACTGCAGCCACACATTTCAAGTCTAGAAAAAAAAAACATTGTTCATTATCACAAAGAAATATTCTTTGAACTTTTATGAGTAGCCAAGCTTAGATTAATAACACAAATCTCTGCCCTCCATATTATTTGGAATATTTTGAATACCTAAGTATTTGTTGCATTCTGACATTTTCCTCACAAATTACCATACTTTCTCTCTCTAAATACCCAAGAATTCACATGAGGAATTTATACAACTAGGCTTATATGAGCTTGTAGAGCGAATTCCATTGGATAATAATGTTTAAGCACAAGGTTTCCTACTGGGAACAAAAATAAATGAATAACCAAATCAGGTATTACCACTGCCTTTGACAGGCCTTGTGTCGTCCCACTTTAGTGAAAGAAATCCCAGGTGAGCAATCTATGTCCTAAGCCTCTGGGTGGTATATGGTTGAGCTCCAAGCAGACCAGGATATTCCTGGAACACACCTTGCTTGGGGAGGGCTCCATAAATTTCCTCTGAATTTTACAAAACTGGCTTCATGACCCAGCTCTGTCTCCATTCTTTCCTGTGGCCCATGGGAAGCCAGCAGCACTGTTGGGGTGGGAGGCTCCAGGGAAAGGAGCTGCACCATGATGACAGTGACCCCATACCTTGTGATGGTATTGCCTAGAGTTGAGAGTTGTCTGGAGTGCTGATGGCATTCCGTGTCATTGCCATTCCAAAGGCCTGCCTGCGGCTCTCTTCTGTTGGCCAAGTGCACCAATGGCTCCTCTCCTGGGGGTGACGGTGGGGATGGGGGTACTCCCCAGGTGCTCCTCTCCCTGGATGCTCCTCTGTCAGGCAGGCGAGGCAGGTGTTACAGCCATGCTTCCTAATGAGCAATCTGAGACTTTAGGGATTAAGTGATTTCCCCTAATCACAAAATCTAATCTGCCTCAGTCAGGAGTCAAATAGGCATCTCCTTTCTCCCAAACCCTGGCTTCTTTCTAGCATGTTATTCTTAAGCTCAGAAAACACTTAAAGTTAAAATAATGATACAAAGACCCTGCTTGAGAAAGTAATTCCCTTCTGAAGCTAAACACAAACTCATTACTAGGAACAGATGTGGGGAGCAGCAGATAAAACGTTTCTGACATGTTATCAGTGTTCCCAAGAGGCATCCATGAGCAGGTTCTCAGTTAAGAGAACATTCTCCTGGGGTGATGCTGTGGTCCTCCCCTGTCCCAAAGCCCCTGTTCTCTCTGCAAAGCCCCTGCCCCTGTCCCAAAGCCCCTATTCTCTGTCCCAAATCCCCTGTCCCCTGTCCCAAAGCCCCTGTCCCTTGTCCCTAATCCCCTATCCCCTGTCCCAAAGCTCCTGTGGCTTTGCAGCAGCCCACCACACAGGGAACACCAGGACCATTCTCCATGTCACAAACTGTCTTCATCCTCTTGCTTCCTCTGCTTCAGCCTTTAACAGTGATACTTTGGGGTGTAAGTTGGCCAGGGGTGATGGTGAATTTGGATGATCAAGTTGATGAGAGAAGGCTAGGGCATTAGTAGAGCACATCTTTAGGGATGTATGTCTATGAGGACATTTCCAGAGAAGATTACCTGAGGGGGAAGACCCACCCTGCATGTGGGCAGCACAATCCATAGGTAGCATAGAAAGAGAGAAAAGAGAATACAAGCTGAGTGCTGTCTCCACTTTCTCTGCTTCCTGACCCAAAGAAATGTGAGCAAGCAGCCTCCAGCCATGAGAAACAGGAGCTGGCTCCACCATGATGAACTGTGTCCCCTCAACTGTGAGCCAAAATAAGCCTTTCCTCTGTCAAGCTGCTTCTCCCAGGTACCTTGTCACAGCAACAAGCAGAGTGACCGGCAGGAAGCAAAGGCTCATGAAGGAAGGCAAACATGAGGTGCAGAGTGGTCACCAAACATCTTTCATAGGAAGCATTTGACTCTGGGTAGGAAGTCAATGAGAACATGGGAATGCTAGTCTTATGAGAGGGGTGTCAGGCGTCTACCCAGGACCCCCTAGAAAGTCCTCAGCGGGTGCCAGGAAGCACAGGAGGGACAGCACTCCATCAGCTGGCATCTTTAGCAGCCACCAGGACCAGCAGCAAAGCCTCCCTCATCAGTCTCCAGCGGTCAGTGATGTGAACAGAGACAGCAAAGTCAGAAGCAAGGCTAAGCCAAGAGGCAGCCACAGAGCCTCGTGGAAGGCACTGCAGTCTCTGCAGTGTCACTTCCAGTCAGCCTTACAGCATCATGACCCTGTGACACCCAGGAGAACCACTGAGCAGAGGGGCACACAATTAAATGTTAAGATCAGTCTGATCACAAGTTACCCTTTGACGTGTAGGAACTGTCTGGGGGAATTGTCTTAGCATGCTAGCTGTAAATCTACAGCAGCTATCTAGCACATCAGTCAGACCAGAGATCTGTGGCTAGCATAAACAATTCCCAGATGAGCCAAAGGCAGCCAAGAAGCCATTCCACTCGGATGTTGTGCAGTGCACTGTCGGCAGATGTCCACTGGACCTGCATTTCTGAAAATGAGGCAGTCTTCAGAAGTGGCTTATTATTAGGTTAGGAAATATTTGCCAGACTGTGTACCCGAGACCGGAAGCCGCTGTTGTACATGTGTGCTTCCACACTGGATTGCAAGTTGGATTCCCACTGGGGCTCCAGGGAGAAGCTCAGTGCTCCATCCTCCAATCAACTCAGCAGTTCTCCTGATGATCTCACAACATCCATGGCTTCCCTCTTGTGAAGTGACATACTGCTTGGGGGTCCAGAGGGGGCCTGACTGGGAGCCATGTTCTCTCTCCCCTAGACAGGATTGGAATACAAAACTCCATTTCTTAATTGCCTACTAGTATTTGGGTCCTTTATGCCTGATTTGAGTCATTTGTATGGTTAATACCCAGATGAGCCAAGAAAATTCCACACTGTCTGAGAGCTGGCTGTATTCAATATCATTTTACCCAGAGCCTTATTCCGTGAGTAGACCACAGTCACCTCTCTTCACCATGTGTGTGGTGTTTCTGTCCTGACTCCTTGAAATGTACAGAGTCATTACATACATCCTGTGATCTGGCAGCCACTGCCATGTGCGGTTTAACAACACATGTATTATAATGAGATAATACGCAGCACAGTCCACTTCCCTTGCACTGGCTGGGTTCCACAACCAGATCAAAGGGGGCTTAAGCCAGGAGAGGTTCCACTGTTTTACAATGGAATCCAGACTATACTGTGGTACCTCAAGTATTCTAATAAACCCCAAAGAGTTTCTTCATCCCCAAAGCTCTGGACCACAATCTGCTGCTACCTTCCAAAGAAAGTTCCATTCTAAAGAATGAAAAAAGCAGGCACAGCTGGTGTGTGAGAGTATTTCAAAGGAAAATGTGTGCATTCAGGATTTTGAGTGTGACACTTTTTACTTCCATGTGTAAAGATGGATAATCCGAGAGGTGAATGAGATCACAACACATGCAGTGGGTAGAAGCTATTGTGAAACAGGCCTCTTGGGGCTCCAAGACCCAGGTCATGTTAGTTCTTTCTATCATTACTAGAACCACAGACTTGAAGCAACTTAAGGGCAGAAGGATTTATCTCAGCTCACAGTTTCAGGGGCAACAAACCATCGTGGCAGGGAAAGTATGGCAGAGGACACAGGAGCTTGTAGATCTGGCAGCGGAAGGCTGCAGCTCCTTGTTTACAGTTCAGCAGACATGAAATAGAGAATGAGCCTGGGGCCAGAAGTAGGGCTTGGCTAGATAACCTCAAAGCCCACCTCCTAACAACACACTTTCCTCTAAGTCTCCAACTCCTAAAGATTCCACAACCGCCCAAAGCAGTGACTGCCTGGGACCAAGTGTTCAAGCACATGAGCTTGCTTGGAGTCATTTGACACCAAACCATGATACAAGTCAGCACTGCAGATATACCTTGTAGAGTCCCATCCATTTGGTGGGTAACAGTTCCTCAACTGTGGTTCTCACCCACTGGATGGAGTCAGGCTGGGCTTAATAGCAGAACGAAGGGCACATATCGATGTAGAAAAAACTGGCTGAGGGTGGCCCATGATCCTGAAGTTTGCACATCCCCCTTAAGTGAAGAACGAGTGCCCGGGGGCATATCCTGAAGAGAAAACTGACATCTAAGATCTAAGCAATGCTTGCTTATGACGATGGGATTGACCTTTTCTTAACATTTCACTCCCAAGTATGTTGCTAGTGATGATGTTCCCTGAGATTTTACCTTCCTTTTTCATGTATATGTGTATATGTTTGGTGGGCATGCATGTTCATGCATGTGGTAGCACGTGTGTGTGCAGATGCAATGCACATGTATGTGTGTGCATATGGAGGCCAGAGGTAGATGTCCCCATGATTATTGGAAGAGGGCCTGTCGCTAAACTTAGAGCTCACAGATTCAGCTATTCAAGCTGGCCAGTGAGTCCCAGGGGTTTCCTGTTCCTATCTCTCCAGTGCTGGAATTTAAAGTGTGTGCTACCATGCCCAGAATTTTACATGGGATCTGAACTCATGCCTTGATGCTTGTGTGGCAAGTACTGCACCACTGATCCGTCTCCTCCCTGGGATTTTCAATAGGTAACTGACCTTCAGTCCCTATGTAAATCATAACCTACCATTGTGACATACCCTCTGTTGCTGACATGCTCTGCCAGCGTCTTCTTTCCATACCCACCTCCTCCTGAGATAACCAGAGATTTGTCCAAATCATTTCTGTTCCAGACAGGAACTCCAATGACATACATTACTTTTTCTGATTTCCTTGCTGTGTGGTGGTGGGTCCCCAGCATCCAGTCACCCAGACCTAACGTCATCCCCAGTGTAGGAGATGGGGACAGTGGCACCAGAAAAAGGCTTTGTGCTTTATACATTGGAACATAAGATCATAAAATGTCTTCTTAATCAGATATTCTTTTGAAAACCCAGTGATGTGGCCCAGCTTCCAGTGAGCATGTCCACATCTGTGAGATTGAAACATGTTAGGATCCCTCAACAGTGACCTCATAAAACCCAGTTCATTTCTCAGATAATGAGATTATTCTGTTCCATACGCAGAGCCCCTATCAGGACCTAAGCTATCAGAGGTTAACTTCAGGCACAGTGATAAAGCTAGCAGTCAAAGCAGGTGTTAGTTGGCCTCAAGATTCAGAGAAGTTTGGACAATCAAGGCACTCATGACACTGAGTGTCACAAGGGTATGGGGACGGGCTTCGCAGAACCCTGCTTGGCCTCATGCTGATGCAAAACTGCACCCTTACTCAAGGTTCCTCTTTTCTTTCCTGTTGATCTGCCTGTCATCACTCTCAGAATTGAATTCCCACTTCACAAGTTTTGTGTCTTTTGAATTCCCCTGTGCGTGGGGGGGGGGGACTAAAGAGGCAGGAGAGGATGAATGAGGGACAACCACCCTCTGGCTAGAGGCCTCTCCCCACACACTTAGGGGATTCATAAAGATCAAATCTAATTTCATTTGCAAGGAAACAACAGGCTATGTGGAAAAGACAAATACTTTTCTTTTATTCTCTTTTAGCTTTTTAGACAGTTTCTCTTGCTATTTATACATTCATTCACATTTCACCATAAATAAATTACAAAATGTTTTTGATGTTGGAATATTTGCATATGCCTAGTGTAGTATGTTGTAGTTGGGGTGAAACAAAGTTTCAGGTTGTAGTATTTTCCATTTGTATGTCAGTCAGTACTCAAAAAGTTTCAGGTTTGGACTGGGGGCTCAGAGGCTATAATGTTTCAGGTTTCTGTGACAGATGCTGCCATGGATGGAGTGAAGTTTAGCCTGGGATCAGAGAATTTGAGGCTCGGAGAGTTACTAAGGCCTGCCTGTCTACCACATGTGCAGCAGAGCCTTGGTGAGAGTTCTGACAAGAGTGGAATTCCTATAGAAATCTTCAGTTGATTGCCTACCAGTAGCCTTAGAATGGCCCCTAACGCCCAGTGCAGTGTGGACAGGTGAGCTGGCTGGCTGGTGCTCACAGGACCACCATGCTTCTGTTAAAACACTGGAAATTTTCCACTCTAGTCATCCACTGTCTTTGGTGTCTCGCCCTCAGATTTGAGGAATCTCCTCTTGGGTCCAAAAAGCAGGGCAGGCTGCCTCAGGCCTGTCCAGCTGGGTCTGTCCTGTGCCTTTCCAGTGTATTTTAGATGTGCGCTCCGGCACTTCATTCTGAGCAAGGATTGGAGAAAGCCTCGACATCCACCACACTATGACTCCTGCTTTTTGGCCTCGTTTACTTTCTCTGGTTCTTCTCACCCATGTCCTGTTTGCCAAATGACAGGCATGGCTAGTTTTCCACCTAAACAAGCTTTCTCAGTGCTACGTCCTCCCAACTGACAGTCAGGGACGGTATCCTCTCCAGACGTCTTTCCAGGAAAGTGAGGAATGATGGTTGTCTTAAAGGGATGTCAGAGACACCAGGCTTGTTTCAGAGCTCCTATTCAGCCCCACCCTGCACTGAGATGTATGAACTGACAGCCACTTTGGTAACCTCAGGACCCTGAAGTCATGCATGATGGGTGGCAGGTGGGTGGGGCTCAGGCCAGGCCAGTTAGTGTTCAAGGATTGCATCTTCTGCCAATGGCATAAAAGAAAGCTACCCAGGTTCAAGGAAAGGAAAGAAATTAATGTGATTCCCCTCCCCACATTGTGGCAAGGACAGACTAAATGGGCAAAAAAGGTTCCAGTTAGTTAAATTTAAAAGAAAATTGGCACAGCTTAGTTCCCTATGTTGGGGGCCTGGAAGCCTTGTTTACACCAACAGTTACTTCGTTGCTTTACCATCCGTGCATCCTCTCCTAGCTCGGCACATATGTTGTTGAAGACATCACTGCGCTTCCTGCTTCGGGTGGTGCAAATCCTCTCCCTGCACTTGGCAGGGAATGGTGGCAGGAGTTACATTGGGGACAAGCAGGCATTCCTCTTCCACCTGACTCAACCCAAGGAGATGGAGCCCTGGTGCTTTTCCTGTTGAGAGTGGTGACATCATAGGGTCATCAGGAAGTAGCTGGATTCCAGGATGTGGCCCTGGACTGCACACTCACAGTCTGCAGAGCTATATCTCTCTGAAGTGCTTCATGCCTACAGGATATATCCAGTCCACATAGTGTGGTGTGGGTCGGCTGCATAGGGGTACCCAGGAACCTGGAGTTGCGTTCTCAGGTCCTCCATCACCAGCACACACTGAAAGGTTTCTCCATAACCTTCTGCAACAGTCAGCCAAGCCAAGACACATGCCTGTGGTCAGTTAGAATTACACTGCTCAGAGGGGACCCAAGTCCAGTGAGCTCATGTGCCTCCCCTTCAGGGAAGCCATACCCTGTCGCTTCTGTCTTTGTCAGAGCTTTGTGTGAGCCCCAGTGTCACAGGTCACTTCTTGCTGGCATTGTCTTTCTGAGAGCCTGTCAGGTACCACTTAACATGTGCTCCCCTGGTGGTAGCAGAACCCAGGAGTGCTGCAGTGACTTCTGTCTGAGTCATTGCTTGTGGCTCACTGTGGTGTGGGATTGAATCTAGGGCCTCACACTAGGCAAGTTATCTATCTACCAGTGAGCCAAATCCCCCTGCTAAAGTCCTCATTTGCCATCTTTAACCTGAGCAGAAGTGGAAGATTCTAGCAAAATCAGAAATTCAAAAGGGAGTTGTCCCTGCAACACAGGCTAGACTTAGCCCAACACAACGTAGGTGGGTGTGAGTGTATCCAGATCTCACTTCCCACCGTCTGTGTGTGTTTATTACCTGTGTCAAGGTGCAGCTTAGTACCATAAAAGCAAGACCCCAGGAAGCCGGGGGCTGAGTCAGGTCCTTCTCTGCAGTTGTACTTTTCCTTGCTGCCAAATGGGAGAAAGCAGGCACCGGGCTGCTTGCAGTAGCCTTTCCCAAGAGGAATTTTCCTACAGCATTGCGCGTGAGTTGCAGCCAGCATGAGTAATGAGTCTAAAATGTATCTTCACATTGTCTCTGCCTTGCAGGGCAATCTCGCATTAAGTCAGCCAGACTGCTTCCGTTTGGGTTTCTCCAGCGTTCTGGAAACCTGGATCCCAGCTCATGTGATTCCAAAGGATGCTCCAAGTTTATCTCAAGTTCGGGCAACTTGCAGAGCAGTCGTGTGTTTAAGCATTCTTAAAAAACGCCCAGTTTGTTATGATCTGGTTCTCATTTGACAAGTGAGCTCCCCATGCTGGCTCCCCTGCCCGCCCTGCCTTGACCTCAGTCTGAGCCCCCCTCAGTGCACTCTGTACCTGGCCTTTTCACCTTGCCTTTCTTTCTCAGGAAAGGCCTTTCAGGGAAAAATCCTCCTTGTCTGGGGCTCATAATAAACAACCTTCTTCAAAGATTGCTGCTCAGTGTAACGTCAAGTGTGGAGTGACTGTCCCTTGAGAGGCATGTGTATGCTCAGAGTCCTCTGGTCTTCCAGCGCGGCTCCTCCTCTGTACTCTCCCTACTTAGAGTGCTCACTGGTCCTGTGTTCCCAGCACAAAGGCATGCTTACTGTGCCCCCCACAGCACAAAGGCATGCTTACTATGCCCCCAGTCTTCCCAGCCCTACTCTGGGCCCCAGTCTAAATCCTTACTGCTTCTGAGTGTGATTGCTTTTTGCAGCTGAATATTTGTCAAGCTCATTTCTTCTTTGGTCTACTCAAGAAGTTCGCAGTAAGCCAGTCCTGGAATGCAGCAGAGACTACAGCCCTGTTGGCCTCTCCACAGAGCCCTACAGCAGAGCCTGCCCACTTTCCTTAGACACAGCCGGTCTGTCCTTCCACTCATCCTCCCCTTCCTTCCTTCAAGCAGGCTCCTCTCATCCTGCAGAGCCCTGGGTGCTCTCTCACCTCCACAGAAAGGATGCCCTGGTGCTTAGGTCCTAGATAAGGCACTGGAAAGCTTTCCTGTCAGCTCCTGGTCACTTACTGCCTTAACAGGCTTCAAAGTTGCCTGGAAGGCCATCACACCTGAGCAAAGTCACCTCTGGGAGGCTTGATAAGTGACACCCTGAGAAGGCCTGCTGCAGGCAGAGAACATAGCTAAGAGGTCCCCAGTGCCAGGAAAAGAAAAAGAAGCACCTGGCTTTAGCAGGTACCACCATCACATCTAAAATCATCAATTTCAGATCAAAGAAGGATGATTACCATGAGTTTGAAGCTTGCCTGGTCTACATAGTGAGTTCAAGGCAAGCCTGGGAAACCTTGTCTCAAAATGAAAACAAAAGAAGAGATGTTGGACATTGTTGAAGAACATAAACAATTTTGTGATTGTCTCATGATAAGAATATAGAATTTTTTTTTATTTGTAGACAGTTTGTGTATTCTGACAAGTTTCTCATATGCCACCCAACACTGAGGAGGCTGAGGCAGGAGGATCTCTAAGGGTTCAAGGCGATCCTGGGCTCGATATCCTTTTTGTGGGTTGGCACTTTAAAAGTATCAAAGCCCACAAGGAAGGAGGCTGCCAGCAGAGGCTCACTTGAGTAGGAAGAGAGTCCAGAGTGAGAGACCTCCATGTTCATTCCTAAGCTGGGCCCATGTCCAGTCATGGCTGCTTTCTCTTCTCAGTTTCTCCTCCAAAGTCCTGTCTTTTACTTCACCCTCTTGTCACTCCGCAATGTCAGCAACTGAGAGTCTTCTTTTTTTATAGGCAACTTTCTCAAAGCTTTGAGGTAAATTTTAGCATTAAGCTTGGACCATCTAGGATCTAAATTCTTGCTCAGCCCATGGGGAACTCCCCGGGTTGGAGAACAGTGGCAGGCTCACCCTTTCCTGCTTCTTCCTCCTGTTCCAGCTCCCAGCATTCAGAGGTGGCTGCCAAGCCCAGGGACATCTCACCAAGCACCCTGGCTTCAGCTGTGTTTTCCTAGCAGGGGCCTAGAAGAGAGCTTGTCTCAGCGAGTGCTTGTTGTGATTTTCTGTCCACCCCTGGCTATGCCCCAGGACACTGGTTTCTCCTCAGTAAGCCATCTGCCCATCCCAGAAGAAGCTTCACTCTGGGAGGAGGACTTCTCCTCGGCCTCCATCCTGCCTCTCCCTCCCTGCAAGAGGCCTGATTTCTCCCTTCCCACATGGCCCACTTCTCACACCAGGGTAGACTTGTAAGGGCTTGTGACTGATCGAGGCATTCAGCTTTCTCACTAGGATACTGCTCAAAAAGCCCTCAGCAATCATCTCATTCACTGACTTTGCATCCTTCTCCCAGGCCCAGCAAATTCCTCCAGGAAGCGATTCTGTCCTTCAGGTAGCTGCTAAGTCACTCATGGCTGGGACAGCTTCTGTCTTCCCCAGGTTGGAATATACACAGCTAGAGTAAGGGGAACTTCTGGACAGAAAAGGCCAAAACTGACCTGTGAAAAATTAGGGAGCAAACAACATTTATTTAAAATTAGAAAGCAAAGCCAAGTATGCACTTGAAAGACCCAACAGGTGTGAGGTGCCCTGCGCTGACTCTGTCTCTGGCAGGCACCTGTGCAGGAGTTGAGGTATAATGAGCCTCCACTCAAGGGATTCCTGGTCATCCTGAGTCTGCCCATCTAGACCCAGTCACTCCCTTACCAGCACTCTGAGAACAAAGACATCTTCAGACTTAATGCCCAGCCCCTCTTGACTTGTTTTCTCTACAACTCTATCCATTGTAAATACAGGTTAAGGGGGTGTTTGTAGCACAGAACCTAGAAGCCAGTCCTAGACCAGTCCAAAGGGTTTTTGAATCCAGAAATTAACAAGTTGTGGAAGATTTTATGTATTTGGTCTTTTCTGGGAGTAAGGGTGTGTATGAGCAGATACTGATACATTATGCGGTAAACTTTGAACCCTTGGTTAATGTGGATGAGCCAGAATGGCCCATCACTGAGGCTGGCAGTACTGAGGTCTGCTAAATGACATCTTGAACATAGGGTCCTGGTTCATCTCTCCGGGTCATTGGTGATAAAGTCAGAGACAAATCACCTCATTGTCCCCATCAGCTAGTGAGCTAGGAGGGAGGCCTCGTGAAGAGAAGAGCAGAGGAGAGGGTGCAAAGTGGAGCCCTCTGACCATCCAGCTTCAGTGTTCACCACTAAGAGCAGCAAAGATCAAGCCCCTCCCTCCCCAGCCTCAGAGACCTCATCATGAAACAGGCATAACAGTGAACTTGAATTATTACAGGGCATGACACAATGGGCCACCTCATCTAGACCTGGTCCCTAACAAACTTGCAGGAAGTGGTGATCATCATAAAAGAAAGGGGAACTGTAGCCTTATTGACCATCTGATATTTTGGAGCACTGTCCCTCAGGTCCATCCACAGCCATCCTGAAATAGATCTATGCCAAAGTAAAATGAAGGAAACCCTAGTAGGCAATGACGTGGATGTGTGAATACATACTGGCTACAATTGAACCTGCTAAATGGAATAGAAAAATATTTCAAAGCTTTCCTAGAAAAAAGGAAGGCTTTGATTATAATTTCATTGCATTATTTATTTATAAAATAGAAATCAAAGCCCATATTGAGTGTTGATTCCAAGGGTCCTCAGCGTGTGCTGATTGTGTCTGTAACCACCACTACTTTTACCTAGGGCTCAATCACCAATTCAGACCCTTGGGGAGCCTTCTGTTCCCCTGACAGCAAAGGCTCCACTCCCTCCTGGGGCCCTCTCAGGCCCTCAAGTCTCCATGGTCACCCCTTGGCTTCCACATGCCTGGCAAAAGTCCTTTCCTGCCTCAGGGTCTTCCCTGTACCCACAGCTTCTCCCTGCCTCCCCTGAGCTGAAATGGCCCTCCACGGGAACATTGACCCATGTTGCCTGAGCAAACAGCTCATCAGTATTCTCCACCCCTCAAGTTTCCTCAAAGCCAGGACTCCACCGCTGGAGAACTCTACTTGTGTGCGTCTGTGCTAGTTGGTTGTCCAGCCCCTTCCAAAAGGGGAGCTCCAAGCTGCAGGGCCCACCATGTTCTCTTGGAACGCAGCAAGTAAATGACCTGGGTGAAGAAAGCAAATGAGACTCCCTTACACAGCTGTGAGCATGTGAGCGAGCATCTGAGTCAGTGATTGTTCATGGTCAGGACGCCAGCAGCCACGTGGCAGGATTGAACAGAAGGCCTGCTGATTGGTGTTTGAAGTGATGGTCATGTTTAAATTAAATTTATTTTAATTCCTAAAGATAAAAACTGCATGTTCTTTTTTATTAAGTAGAAACTTTGTATGAATAAATCATGTGTTGGTACCATGGTTTCCCTCCTCCCTCCCTCCCTCCCTCTCTCTTTGTCTATATCTCTCTGCTTGTAAATAAATAAAAATGTTTTAAAAAATTATGTTCTTATGGGATATCATGTGTTCCTTCCTCCCTTCCTTCCTCTCTCCAACACTTTTCTTTCTTCCTTTCTTTTCCCTGCTCTTCTTCCCTCCCTCCCTTTCTTCTTCCCTTCTACCCTTTCCTCTTTTTCCTTCCCTGTCCTGACTCCCTCCTTACTTACTTACTTCTCACTTTAAATTTTCGACAATAGTAGTTTGTTCAAAAGTTAAGAATAAAAATGACATAATGCGTCTTTACTGAGAAAAATACTGCGCAATGAGCAGACCATTGTGGTTAAGTTCTGCTCTTCTGCTTTGCAGTTGCAAGACTCTGACCAGGCTTCTTAGCATTCCAGGACTGATGTTTCTGCTTCCTGGGTCAGGGTAATGGGGGTCAGGGAAGCTGACTACAGTGATGTAAATGAGGGTGACTCACCTTTTATAGAAGCTGGAACTTTGTGACAATCATGACCCTCTAAGTGCCTCTCAGATGGAAGAAGCCAGCACCAGTCATACATCTCCTAAAGGGACTCCTAGGGGAAGCAAGACCTACCCTGTCTCAAAGGGAAACTGAGTCAGGTGGAGAGGCATGAGCAGGAGTCACTCTGGCAGAAATGGGATAAGGGGAGCTGTGCTTGATTATTACCTCTAACCAGTATAGTCCCCACCTGAGGACCCCAGGGCAGCCATGGGGAGCCCACCTCAGGGAGATGTTGTTGCTAAGCCCTCACATTTGTTTGCTTCCTTGATGGATTGGGGATGGGGAGGGGGGCATTGGGGAATTGGGGATAACAACTCATTGTTTGCCCACTAAATAATGTAACTCAATATGGACCCAATATATATATATATATATATATATATATATATGTATATATTATATATATATATATTTTTTTTTAAAAAAGCTTTCCTTTGGCTCTTTTGCTGAATTTCAACAATGACTTCTATGTTTATATATATACATCTGAGAACATTCAATTATAGGAGCATATATTAAATGTTCTTAAATAATTATTTTAGTGAATAGGATGTATTTTACTGCATTTGGAGTTTAGTGTTTTAAAAATGGTTGTAATAATTTTCTAATCATCTTAAACATATTTATTCTTACAAAGCTATAAGTTCATCATACTACATTTAAATATTTTGATGCAGGAAGCCATTGTCTTTTCTGGATGGAAAACATTATGATAAGCTACTTGATCTATATCAAAATTTTTGAGTAAATTTATTTGGAAATAGAAATTATGAAATTAATTTTCATAGGAGATGAGATCTGAGAAACTCAATGCAATACTTCCCTTTATGTTTAACAATAGAGTGGCAACACTTGACAAATACTGTGAAGGCCACAAATTTATGTTCAACATAATTAATATTTGACTTCATAAATTATATTTTTTATTTTAATGTTTTATTTAAATGTTCAGTACATTTTACCATATGATAATAAGCTTTTCTAAAATTTATTGTAGGTTTTGAGACTAACATGAACCTAACTAGCAGGGATGATCCAAATAGACCAGAAATTGCTTCGGAGACTCAAGATCGAAATGCAAACAGCCATGGAACTCAGTTATCTAATGCACTGAATAGTGTGGTAGCTACTGAAAACGGAAACTCCATCTCAAATGGTAAGCACTGTCCTTCTCAGAAGTGAACAGGTGAGAGTTTGAAGTCTGGGGCTAATAGCCCTTGCTGTGCAAACATGAGGGCCTGAGCTTGATTTTCCAGCACCCATATAAACAGCTAGAAATGGCTACACATGCCTGTAACTCCATCCTGTGAGGAGCAGAGAATCATGGGGACTCAATGGTCAGTCAGTCTGACAAAAAGAAAATAAATAAACAGAAACCCTGAGCTCAATGAGAAGTTTAACAGATGAGCAATAGAGGAAGTCTCCTGACATTCCACTCTGGCCTTTGCATATACACACGTAGGGCACATGCAAGCACCACACATACTACACACAGGCACACACATGCAAACAAATGAAGTAGGTGTGAGAATGTAAACTGTGAAACTCCTCTGTGAGTGTTAATATCAGCACATTGTTGCTTGGGTTAAAGGGGGAGAACTGAATTTACTGCTTCCTGACTTTTAGAGATTTGATTGGATATTGTTCTATAGGAGCCAATATAAAGTGGATCTCATAATAAAAAGGTATTCTTAGTTAAAATTTTTTTCTCATAACTACAAAATGTGATGGAAACTAATATTGAGGGGATGATAATGTCATACTGGCTGAGGTGGTTAAGTGAATATGTATGGTGGTTTGATTTAGTTGTCCCCCATGAAGACATGTGTTCTAAATGCTTGGTCCCCAGCTGATGGCAGTTTGGGAATTGGAGTCTTGCTGGAGAAGGTGTGTTTCTGGGGGCCAGCTTATGGGGGTTATAGCCAGTGTTTGGCTCACTCTTATCTGTGCTGCTATGGCAGAGGTCCTCATTCCATCCTTTCCTCCACCTTCATGGAGCCTCCCCTCATGTTTGTAAATCAAAATAAACCTTTTTCTGCCATCAGCTGATTTTTGGTCAGGTGCTTTCAGTTAGCAACAAGGAGGTAACTGCAACAGTAAAATTGGTACTGAGAGTCAGGTTCTTAGTGCTAGAAATCTGACTGTGGCTTTCATCCTTTTGGAACTGATTTGCAGGAAGATTGTGGAAGGATTTGAAACCTTGGCCTAAGAAATGCCTTACACTGCTGTAAACAGAGTTTGATGACCATTCTGGTCAGTGTTGAAAAACCTGAATGCTGTAAGAACTATGAACTGTAAGGTTTGGCCTATGAAGGGAAGAAAGAGCTTTGTCTAGACTGGGCTGGCGGCAATTTATGTGAGCGTCTTGCTGCGTTCTACCTGCCTGTGTCCTGAGAACTGGTGCAGGTGTAGGGTTGCATCACACAGACATGGACTAGTGTGAGCAGATGGGTATGGTACAAAAAGAAATGAAAGCAACAAGCTAAAAACAACAGCTCAGTTTTCCTGCAAATGTTTGAAACCATTGAGATTCGGCCAGCTATTCTGCAATGGGACACCAGAAAAAAAAATAGGACTCTTTTGAAGGTAAGGGGCCTACATGCTGAAGGAGCGTCCTCTTCTTCAAAGCCAGCTTTATTCCCCAATTGATTTAACAGTCTGGCGGCCCCCCTGGAATGGAGAATAACAAATGCAGGAAAGAAAGGGTCATTGGACTTGCAACATGGTTTTGTTTTTTGGAAATGGTCAAGGGCAATGTGAAGCAGCGTTATTGGGAAGTCCCTACACAGAGGCCCAATGGAGCCATGTGGACAAACTTTGGGTTGTAATGAAGACACTCTAGGATTTTTTGAAATGCCAGGAGTATGAGATGCACCAAGGAGATCAGCCACAAACAAGGTGGAAGGGGAGGACCAGTAGTGGAGGTTGTGTTCTGACATTTCCATACACACTGTAGTATACATGTGCTGCATTCACACACAATTAATATGCACACCCACAAGAAAGAGATACAGAAAGAGAGAGAGAAAAAAAACTAACAAAACATACAGAACAAAAAAGCTAAATAATCTGTAAACATTAACGGAATTTGTCATTGAACTTCTTATAAGGAAAGTTCTAGGTTCAACTGCTTTCCATGGTGGATCCTCCAAGAATTCTAAGGATGGATGGATCCAGTGTTGCACACACTCTCCCAGATCCTGGGGTCTGAGGGACAGTGTGCTTGCAGAAGGAGAAGGGGAAAGCTGCTTGCCTTGAGACAGAGTTGGTGTCATAGGGCCCTGGGAAGTACAACCAGCTGTCACCTACACAGGGAAAGGATGAACCTGGGCCAACTTCACACTGTGCACAACAAACTGTCTTAAAGTCAAATGTAAGAATAATAAAACTTTGTCTGGGGTGATGGCTCAAGAGGTAAGAGCGCTTGTTGTGCAAGCTTGAGAGTCTGAGAGGGCCTGGCTCACCCTGAATTCTGTTCGCTAGCACCCACAACAAGAGCTGGGTCTAGCTATACACACCTGTAACTCCAGTCCTGAGGGGAGTAGAAACAGGAGGATTGCTGGGGCCTGCTGGTCAACCAGTCTGACCAAAAAATGACTAGCTTAAGGAAACAGGTGGGTGACTGATAGACGGGGACACGGATGTTCTTCTCTGGTATCTACATGTACATACACATACATATACCATACATGCATGATCTATACAATACACACTAATAATAATAATAATGAAACTCGCAGTGGAAAATAGAGGAGAATGTCTCTTTATCTCAGAAAAGGGGAAAATAGTTCTAATGGAACAGAAAAAAATATGGCCATAAGGAAAACAAAAAAATCCTCTAATTGGAAGAAAATATTTTCAACACATTTAGCCAGCCAAGGGTCCTATTCAGAGTTTGTTTATGAACAAAACACAACTGAACAGAATTTTGAACTGATGACAGCAATGAGCCATCCATAAGTAGTATTTTTTTGGAGCACATCTCATTAATCCTTAGGGAAATAAATGCAAATTAAATCTAAACTCATGCTCCCACGAATCCTGCAGAATTGCATTGACTGGCATGTGGTTATGAAGTCCCAGGGAGGGATTCCCAGGAGAGGTAGGGCAGAGGCTCCCATCACAACAGAATGAGCCCATCGTGTTCTGAGAATAACTGGACTTCTAGGTAGCTTATGTTCTGTTTCTGGATGTCATAGTAGTTATAGTCTGAAACTAAAAAGAAAGAAAAGAAAAGAAAAACAATTGAGAGAGGGAGGAAAGGAGAGAAGGAAGGAAGGCAATTTCCCTTCATCCAAAAACTTTACTCATCTATGTTTTGAGGCAAAAGGTCAAAGCTCTAGGCTGAGAAATGTCCCTAGAAACCATCGTACAATAGTACTTGCCACTTAACCACAGGGGCCTCTCAGGCCAGAGTTCACCAAGTTAGACTTCCCAGAACCCATGTAATATAAGCTGGGTGTGGTCACACATGTGCAGCCTTATTCTACTTTGGGTGTGTGTGTGTGCAGAGGCTCAAGAATCATTGGGCTTGCTGTCTGACAGCAAGGTTGATGGAGAAACTCCATCTCAAGGAAAGGAATTAATGGATGAGCAGTAACAGGACACTGGTTATTCTCCTTTGTCCTCCACACACATGAACACATAACTAATTGATTAATATATAAATTAAGTCAAATCCTTAGATATGCCAGCTTCTAAATTCTGGCATGCTGTGGCAGTATACATATCCACACCTGGAGCACAGGTGTCCTCAGCTTCACATTGCTGGGAAAGACATCCAACCAGACGCAGTTTATGGAGGAAGGGATTTATTCCAAGTTTACAGATCCAGGGGAAGTTCCATCAACGGCGGAAGAGATCCACGCAGGGACACCACCAATGCCAGCACCACAAACAAGTATGAGCTGCCAAAGCTCAAACTGCTCTCCAGACCTTTGGCCTGAAATTCAGATCAACTCCCAAACACACCTTAGGGCTAAACTCCATGATACACCCCCAGTGACACCCCCTCCAGCTGGACAGCTGTAGACCCAAGTTACAGGTTTTATTTTAATAAAACACCTGAGTCTATGGGGCCATACACTTTCACTGTCACATTCAAACTACCTCAACAAGATTATGATTTCCCCCTTAAATCCCTATAAGGATCAGATTTTAAAATAACTCTGGCTTTGTGTTGTCATTTTTGTCTGCAGAAAAAAATTGGGGGAGGGGGCTGGGAAGATGACTCAGTGGGTAAATGCTTGCCAAGTAAACATGAGGACCTGAATTTGGATCCCTGGCACTCATGTAAAGGCCAGGTATGGAAATTCATGTATGTAGTCCCAGTGCTGGGGGAAGAGGTATGGTACCCCAAGGCTTACTGTCTACATGGACTAGCTGAATCCACAATCCCAGTGCTGGGAAAGAGAGACAAGACTACTTCCCATGGCTTGCAGTCTACATGGTGTAGCCGAATCCATGAGGTCCCAGGGCTGGGGAGGAGGCATGGTACCCCAGGGCTTGTGGTCCAGGTTCAGTGAGACACTTTATCTGAAAATAAAGTGAAGAGTGTCTGAGGAAGACAGCCAGTGTCTGCCTGTGACCTCTGCATGCACAAGTGTGCATTACACAAGAGAAAAAGCAAAGAAACAGTCAGGAAGTCAACCTCTCAAAGCCATTTCGCATGTCAATGCTGATGGACTTTTATGAACACTGTAAATTTCTGATGCCTAACACCTTCCCTAGGACTATTAAAGTTCCCAAGGGCCTCAGTTCCATCAGCTGTTTGAAACGGTGGGACATGTTATAAGTGAGCCAAGGAGAGCTATGCAGACAGCAGAGTCAGACATCCACATGTCACCTAGCATGTGGACATTATCACCAAACTGTTCATCAACCTTTAGCACAGGTCCATCATACCCATAATGCTATGGCTGTCCTTTCTAAATAAAGGCACAAATAGAAAGGAAACGTTCGCAATAATTGCAAATTCTCAACAAGTCAGAGTAGTGTTATTTTATAGAAAATGATATCTCTTTTGAGTGCCAGGATCTGCCTGCTACCTCTGCTTCCCAGAAATAATTATGTTTGTTCATTTGCTGAGATACAGTTATGGCGGGTAATTATGGCGATCACTTACTTTAATTGCTATTATTTTGCTGATGTGAACACAGACTTGGATCTTTTTATATACTTAATTATTCCTTGGATGTGTGGTTATTTATCATTAGATTAGAGAACCATTTTTAGTGTGAATATAAAGATGTTTATTTTGAGGGGAAGCAGAGATATAAAATTTCAATGAGGATGTTTTATGGTCAGTGTGATTTTCTTTCTTGCTGCTTGATGAATACACATTCTATTGCTAAGCACTGGGGAAAGGGCAATTAGAGAATAGAGCCATTTTGTTGTCATTTTCTTGATCTCTCTATGAAGATGGTCTCTTTTTCCACTTGTATTACGTTCACCCTCTGAGCACCATCTTGTCATGGGTGCTGATGAAGGCTCACTTTGGGAAGGATGCTGAGCTCAGGACCAGGACCAAGAACTCTAAGTTCTTTGCCCTGTTTCCAGTGACATGCTGAGGCTGATCCAGTGAGGACCAAACCACACACATCTGGAGATGTACCAGCAGATAGAGCCACTGACCAGGGAGCATGGGGTTGGAACCTTATTGTTCCTGTGTGCATGTGACTCGAGGCAGAAACACTTGACAGCAAGGAATGCTGTGCAATTGTCATTTTTACCATCTTTAAAAAAACACATATTTATTGTCAGTAATTAGATACATTGTATGAGCAAATCTTGTGGAGGTATCCCTACTTCCCTCCTCTTTGTCCCCAACCCACTGGGGTCCCTCCTTGGTGGACTTGCTGGATCAATCCATGGGGTCGGTGGTTATGAATGGTACAAGAGTTAGCCAGTTTTTTTTCTTCATCTTTGTGTGTTGTTGCTAAGGGGGACAATGTCTCTGGATATTCTCCCCCACCATGGCTCTTACCGTCTTTCTGCCCCCTCTTCTGCTCAGTTCCCTGAGTGGGTGAGTTTTAAGTTTGCTTTATTGTTGAGATCTTAAGAGTCTCTGAACTTCTGCTTTGGATTGTGTTGGGTACTGTTGGTGTCTGTCTCCATTGTCTTTTCATGGGTTATCTGAATTGCTATGGAGGTAGTTCTCTTGCTCATCTCCCCACTTCCTCAAAGGTTTCGTTTGAGGTTTTGCCTTATACTAAAAGTCAGGAGTGGTTCATCTCCTCCCTGGGTGTCAGCCATCATCCCATGTCTTGTTGATGGAATTGAGTTGTCCCTGGCTCTCTCACTGCCTTTTGAAAAATAAAAACAGAATCTCCTCTGGAGAGTGAGATCAGTATATGATAAATGAGACAAACATTGATAATTTGGCAAGATTCTAATGGGTGTATCCTCTCTGTAGATCTCTGGTTAGTGGGAGTTTCCCCTTGGAACCCAGTTCTTGGTCTCCATAAGAGTTTGCGATGGATCCCAGTTCCAGTTAAAGATGTCTTGTCACTGAGCGGATCTCTTAGCCAATCAGTCAGCCATTGATTAACCTCCTAGGTTTAGCACCACATGTTGCCCAGATGAGCACGTCTTGGCTTGCTTGTCTCTGCCATACAGCAGTGCCCTGAGCATTCTTGTAACATCAGTCAGTGTGTATATCAGTGGCCTCTGCTTTCTTCAAATATTATTGACCAATTTCCTCTAGCAGCTCATGTAACACCTTCCAGTGCTACACATGCTACAGGAAGCTGGTTACCATTCTGGATCTAGCAGGATCTCTTGATGTTGTGTGATGACGCTCTGTGGTATCTTCAGCAATAGGGACTTACTTTTTGCCTGGGGTGGGTATTCAAGAGCTTTGACAGAAGTCTGTCTTATTTTGGGGACTCATGGGTCCCCTGTTCACCATTCTTCAGAGGAGACCCCTTTCACACAGGTCCTCTGCTCACCATCCCTCAGAGGAGACTCTTCTCACACCAAGGTCCCCTGTTCACCCTCTTCTCGCCCTGGTCTCAACCAACTCCCATCTCCCCATGTGCACCCACCCTGCCCCCACCTGCTGCGCCTCCCCTGAGGCATGTACCACAGGTCTCAGACCCATCATACCCTCAGCAGGTGGGAAGTGCCTTTTAACTCAGGACTCACCAAAACTCAGTTCTATGTGCCACCTGTTGCCTAGAAAACATTGTCGCATTCCTGTGGAATGTATATCTAGCTGGTTGGTTCCATCTGCCCATACATTGTATGCTTCCCTGTTCTGACTTCACCATCTCACAGGCTGCTCCTTGGCCATGGGTACCTGTCACACTGGCAGGACTCTTTCTCCACTCTTCTATCTGGATGGACCCTGGCTTCCCTCAGTTCCTGCACACCTCCTTTGTTTGAGGGATTTCCTTTTATTTTGCTTCTTAATTTGTTGTATCTTTAACACAATAATTCATCTATAAAGTTTCAAACGATTCTCCCTCTCCCTGTGTGTACTACACACTTCTCTGTCCATTTCCTCACATGGTGATACCAAGAGTTGTACTAGATCAGTATGTGTAGCCATGACTCACAAGATGGTTCAGTAGTTAGGAGTGTTCTCACTCACCAACCACTGATTCACAGGGAAGTCTCCATCAGAGCCATAAACCTCCTTTGAGCATCACAGCGGCTAACTCTGTGCTTTACTGGGAGGCAGCCACCCCTCTGCTCTGCTGTGGCTGTCCTCAAGGCTAGCTGTGCAGATGCCCTGCAAGTGACCTTTCACTATCAGCAGGCAGGGCTCCTCGTGCTAGCCTGCGTTGGAGAGTGGCCTGCTCAACTCCACAGATCCTTAATCCTAACGCCATTCACTCTGTTCTGATTAAGTGTGGGCCCCTGAGCTGTGAGCTCCTGGTGAGGAGGGACTTGCTCTTGTCACTCTGCTTAGTGCCCACTTGCACTGTGTAATGTGCCCTGAGCTACTGATCAGTGGGATCTGTACCTCTATAATTCAAACTGACTCCATTTTGATCCGGAGGCAACTTCTAATGTATAATTTGGTCTTGAAAAGTTTTGAAAAATGATTGCAGCTTCCTTCTGCCTTTGCTCTCCTGTCTCAGTTCTACATCCAGTGAGATGGACATTTGTCTTGCTTGTCACACAAACTCTTTGTACCCCTATTCCTTCCTGATCTCGTCTCTCGATGCGTTAAGCTTTCTTGTGAAGCCCAGACCCCTTTTGGTTGACATTTTGGCAGCCATCTGCTTATTGCCAGATGATGCCTCAACTTAGACTGCAGGCTGAGTTCTGGTCGGCTCCAGGACAATTAGCTGGCTGCAAACCCTTCTAGGCACTTTCAGCCCTCCCCCACCTGCTGGGAATGTCACCAATGCTCCTGGGTGGCACCCACTCTCCAGCATAAGTGCCTTCTAGGCTGGGCCAGTGTCCACCTGCATTTGGCTATCCGAGTGATGGGAACTCTCCTCATGGAGGTATTCATGCACTTACCAAGGGCACTAGACAGGCCTTGTGTGCTGAGAAGATTCTGTGTGCTTCCCAGAGGACCTGACACTCTCCTGTAATTGGGAAACTGTGCAGTGATTTCCTAATGATTTTTAATTTAGGAATCATGTATATGTTTAATCAATTAACTGTGCTAGTTAATTATGTTTCCAGATGAAATGAGTAATTGTTTAAAGTTCCCTGGGTTGAATTCACTCTTTTGGGCAGTTATTTATATTTTTATCTGTCCATGTTTATCAATCATGGCACATGGAACGCACACATGCTGCCTCCATCAGAATGGTTGTCACCCACTGTAGAGGACATATCTGTCCCCAGCCCACATTTAGCAATGTCCGAAAGCATGTCACTAATCAGGGTGATACTGGTCTTTAATGAGTGCTAACCAGGAACATCCCCAGAACAGCGAACTACACTGAGGCCAAGAAATGAACCTATCCTAAGGGATCATTACTAAAATCATTGGTGATTTATAAGGATGACTTTCTTGTGGGAGGGGCATGCATGCTCATTACCTTAAGGCCATACATATCCTGTGTAGTTAGTTAAAAATAGGTGTGGTGTAAACCAGGCATGTAGTCTCAGCACTTGGGAGCATGAGGTAAGAGGACCTACATGAGTTTGAAGCCAGCCTAGGCAACAGAGTGAGTTCCGGGTCAGCTTGCACTAGGAGACCCCACTGCCATAACTCTTTAAGCAATGGTATGCTAGAAGCCTAGGGAGATTGTCTAGAGTAAGAGTGCTTCACACACAAGCATGAGGGCTGCACAGTCCTGAGAGGGACAGCACTGGGGGTGTCTAGTCAGCTGTCTGACTGGAAAAAATCAACAACAGCTCCAGATTTGGTGAGAGACTCTGACTCAAGGAAACAGAGGGGAAGAGCAATAGAGGACACATGACATACTCCTCCTCGGGCCCCCACATATGTGCACACAAGACACACATCCACGCGCACAATGTGTGCATCATACACACACCCAAAAGAGACAAAGAATAAAGAATCGGTACGTTGTGATTGGTTGGCTTCCCTTTCTCCCATGAGACTTCACCCAATCTCTTTCCTCTTAACAGACAAATCAGCTATCAGCCATGGTATCCACCTAACACCCAGGCCCATATGCCTCATGGTTCTGATTTCCTCCCTGTGCCCCACAAATGAAGTAGAGTCCTCCTTGCATAGTCGCCCAGGCAGGAAACATGGCCAGCCTCAGGCTTCTCTTTTTCCTTCAGTGTTTTCTCACACTGTCCCAGCCTCTAGAAGAGTCCCCTGCTCCCCAGTGCCTCTGCCCACACTCCTGCTGCAGCGCCCTGCCAGTGTTTCCTTGTGTACTGAAACCACAGCAATACATGATATCCCCATTTCCCTGCATGATGGAGTGTTCAGTGAATCTATACTAATGCTCTAGGTGTTCATTTTATTACAATAACACAAAAGTCATCTCATTAAGTGGAATGATACGCAGCTTACCTCAGCCTGTGGTGATCTCTGTAGGTTTACCTGAGGACGACAGTGGCTCAAGGCTGTGTCTGAGTGCAACAGGGAATTCCTCATTTCAGAGACATCGGGAGAGTCACACCACCCAGGTAGGATACTGTCTATTCCTGTTTGAGGTGATCAGTGAAATAAAATCTTGGCAGAAAGTCCTTACATTATGACAGTCACATCTCCATCCTGGGTTGGAGAGGTTGAGCTATTCTCACTTCTTCCCTATGCTTCTGAAAACTCATATTCTTCTCTCTCCTCCTTCTCCAATTTTCGACTGGGGTTTATTTTAAAGAAATTCCTAAACAACCCAAACTCAGTATGCCTCTGAGCAGAATGTTGCCACATCGCTGTGCTATGGTGGTATAGAAGCAGCTCTGGTCATGGTACTTGACATGTGTTCTGCATTGAGCCAGGCTAAGAGGATTCACAGTTGATCACAACATGGAGGTCAGATCTCCTACATGTCCTGAGGACAGTTAGCACCTCAGCCTGATGGGGAGAATGCAGTAAAATCATAGCTGTGTCATATATGTCAGAGTTTCAGGTCAGCTTGTTAGGTTTATCTTTGGAGATTTCCAAAATAAAGATTATCCAAGGGAAAATAAAAACACCAGCATGTTCCTTAAGAAGAAGAATTGACATAACAAATTTAGCTTTGTTCACCTTTCTGGTGTGTTTTGAAACACTGTTTTTGATAGCTATCTTTAGAGGGTTGTAGTTAAGTGGCTCACACCAGCAGTCATAAACCCTTGTTACCAGTCTGCTCAAGCCTCTTGCGTTAGCAATACATTCTCAACTTAGATGAAGGCACAGTTTTTCTTATATCAAATAGCTACATAAAAATCTAACAAGTCTCAGCTGTGAGGCAGATGCTTCACGAACCCATCTGTCCTCTTATTAGAGTATTCAGTACCACATCGGTCCAGTGACAGCTTGCAATTGAGATTTCCTACGGAACACTGGTGAGGGATTAAGAAAAATCAATAACTTTAATCTTAAGAATGAATCTCACAGTAGGCAATCTGTGGAAATCACTTGTCCTGATATATAGCTGCTGAAAGAGGGGAAATGCTGATTGGTGGTGATACAGGATGTCCACATCTCCCTGCTCATCAGAGATGCAACTGCTTTGCCATATAAGCCTTAGAGTTGCCCTGCCCATGATTCCCGTGGTCCTCTTTGTCCAGATCTCCGTTTGCTCCTCGTCACACAATGGCTTCTGGACACTGCAGCACAGTGTGTGGCCACCAGCACTCTCTCCTGCCTCCCTCTACTGCACTTTGCCAATGAGCAGTTCTGAAATGATGTCCACTCAGTCACTGTCTCTGGAACTTTCCTCTGGTTCTTTCTTGGGGTCAGAGAAGAGAGTCTGAGGAGAGATCATCAGGAATCCTTCCCATGCCCAGTTTCCAAAGGGGCTATTTTCTCGTGCAGGCCTCTTCTGAGGAAGCCAAGGCCTCTGGTCACCTCTGGGCCTATTCTTTTTTTTTTAATATTTTATTTATTCATTTTCAAGGAGAGAGAGAGAGAGAGAGAGAGAGAACCAGGGCCACCACCTTGTGGGTCTGGCATATGTGAGTCCTGGGGAATTGAACCCAGGGCCTTAGGCACTGGAGGCAAGTGCCTTAACCGCTGAGCCATCTCTTCAGCCCTGGGCCTATTCTTAAAATGTGGAAATCCAGTTTCTCTCCTGCCACACGGGCTTCGGCACTCAGGTGCTGTGACAACTCCGGTTTCATGGACACTGGTTTCATGGGCACATGTTTCCCAGAATTTCTCTCTGTGTGACATTTGTAGAGGAAGTCTGGGCACGGAGAGGTATGCTGCATTTAGATTTTCTGCCAGTTAGTTCCACATGAATTCCATAGTGGGCAGGTCTGTCACAGGGAGAGTGACAGGAAGCACTGAATCCCTCTTGGAGGGCTTCTATGTTTGTGTAATTAGTATCACCGGTGATTTTAATGTCCTTTCAAACGTGCTGTGAAGATGACAGAGCTTTAGTAATCTGCCAAGGACTTGAAGGAAAGTTTGCTGAGTCCATGGTTATGACAAGAAGACCACCACATATCCTGGTCTGAGAATGGGTTAAGCACAAACCACTCTAAGGAATGGGGTGTCACTCACTGGAAGAATTGTTAGTCTACAGAGCCGCAGGGAACATGTCTGGTCTGGTTGCTGACTGTCCCCCCCCTTCACGTTCTTCACCTACCTCCACGAAAGGGTAAGCAACAGTGAGCAGTAGGTCTTGTAAGGTGGCTCTGCACTCTGTCTTCCATAGATGGGGCAGAGACCTAAAACACAGGGGTGGAAATCAGAGATGTGGCGACTGGGGGGACTTCTGATGACTTCTGTCCAAAGACAGCAGAAGGACAAAGTCAGGAAATCCGACTCCTCACCCATCTGTCCAGCCTTTTTCTCTGACTTCCTGTCCTTTGCTTTTGGAAGCAGCCCCCACCTGTAGAAGTTGTTCATCTATTCCCAGTGCCCACAAACCAGACTTGATTGGCCATCTAACTTAATTGTGATTATTCATAAGACTCAGCTTGCTTCCAAACAAGCACTTTTTACACTAGATATACAACTCTCATTTTCTTATTTTGTTCGGGTGTTGTGTGTTGAATCCACATGCCTATGTGTGCATGGTAAGCACACTCTACCTCCAGCCCTTGCTGACCCTGCAAGTGTCAGAGTCTAAGTCAATAGTTCTTTCCTCGATACAAAATGCAGAAAATATAGTTTATATTTCACTATAGCTTTTATCAATTTGCAAAACACAATGGCTTTACTTGAAAAGAATGAAAGTTACTCTCACTGAAATTAGATGAAATCATGAAAGCAGCAGCCAGAGCCATGCTATGTACAACTCTTGTGTAGAAGGCTCTGTGTACCCCATGAATCATATACAATACTCACAACCTTCCCTAGCACTGAGCAGAATTCCACAGACCGGCTCTTAGAGGAGCTCTCTGGACTCCAAGCTACAGTTTCCTAGGTTAGACAGGTATTGCTGATGCTGTGAGATTAGACAGCACTTACAGAAGTAAGATGGAAATTGTCTGTGCACACTTTATGGGATCTGAATAGTTTTCCCTCAAGTTTATGCTGTTTGGCAAGATATCACACAGGAGAGAAATAGCAGAGAGTGAAATGCTGGTATCTTCCAGCCCTGAATGTCAGAGAACGCGTCTGCTGGGCTGGTAACCTGACGCAGGAAGCAGGTCATAAACACAGAGCAAACACACGAGGGGGTGCAGAGGGCATCAGTGACCAAATGCCTAGAGAGGGTCCACTCCTGGCATTGAACAGTGAGATACTTCCTTTTTCCTTTTGAACTTGTCTTGTTTTCACTTACATTATTCCTTAGTTTCAGCAACGTTCCCATCTGCTTTTGCATCCCTCTCACTGGCCTTCTTCACAGTAATACTGTCATTTCTAGTTCAATTTCTGTGTTGAGCATATTTCTGGCCATGCTTTAAAAGCCATTCCTTTTTTGCAGAAGAACATACAGTTATGAAGAACATTGGCCATATCCAGATATTCATTGTAAGAAATCACCAATGATCTTTGATCTTATCATGGCAGTCAAGCTTCCAGGACGTTAATAAACACCTTGCCCACCCGACACCTCTGCCAATGAACGTTGGAACATAATCAATATAAAATCGACCTGCCTCACGAAGCAAATTGTTATGTGGTTTGTTTTACTGAACCGTCAAAGAAACCTTTTTGTAATGTCATATATCAACAAAATTAAGACTTGCAGGGCACTAAATAAATCCAACACCTTCTTTCTTCATTCACTATTTGTAGTGTGGACTACTAACAATTATCATAGAATTACACTGCATAAACTGTGTTAGAGAAAACAAAGATGTGTGGTTATGTTTAGTTCAGCCATGCAGGGGTGGTTTTCAAGCATAAAGACAGGAGATTTTAAAAGGATCTGTTTGTCTACCTATCTCTGTCATCTATGGTCTATCATCTATTTATGTATCATCTTATTTATTTACATGTTTGCCTGACTATCCATCTATCTTTCTGAGATACAAGCAGACAGAGACAGGCATAGAAAGTGCTTTCACATCAGGAAGGTTTCTGGGAAAGGCTATTCTGCACTCATAACTTACATGTTGTGTGCAAGAGAGGAAGGCAGTAAATCACTTTGATGGTAAGAGGGAAAGGCCCTGCCCTGCTTATATAATAGAAATTTAGGAAACAAAGGGAAAACCCTTTACTGTTTTTTTTTCATAAAATGTGCTCTAGCTATGCAGCTTAAATACTTTCATATGTGTAGTGTTTTCATATTAAATACTGAGGAAAATTCAGCTGTAAGAAATGGTAACAGAATGAGAGGAGTATTGACATCTCATGAGATCTCTGCACACTGTTCGTGTGAAAGTCCACAGTCAGCAACCCTGGTGTGTAGGAGCGAGAGCATGTGTCTGTGTAAACCCCAGCTAACGCCATTTCATTAATGTAAGGAGAGCTAAATAAGAATCCCAGAGCTGTTAACATAGGTGTAGAAGATAGCAATTACCTTTCAGGTGGTTTAAGGAAGATATATATGGCATGACCACCATGCTTCCTGGAATATTATAAATTATCAAAAAATATTTGCATTTATTGGCCTGGGTTCCCCTCTCCTGGTGTTCATGTCCCAAATACCAGTTTTGACTTAAACAAAGCAGATGTCATCTAAACATCTAAAACATGTCCGTGAAAGAGTGAGTCAATGTCTACCTAGAATTTGATAGTTTGTTAATGTGTACTTTGCTTTAAAAAGATTTCATCGAGGAATATTCTAAATTACTTTTTTAAGGGACAACAGTTGGTAAAACACTCCCGCTTTAATAAATCATAACAATTGTTCCATATTAGCTTTTAGTGATATTTTTAGGGAAATCAATACTGGGGTTCTAGGTGCCAGTCTCCTGCCAGACCAGAAGTGAGTCATCACCCCAAATCTTCACTTAAGGTAGGAAGGAGGTCCCTAAACCCCACTGTCCCATGAGGACCAGCCCACGGTGTGCATGCTCTTAAAGTGTTAATAAGTGCGTAGCTCTCTACGGATTTTTCTACCACCGTTTTTCTCTTGTTGGTTTCCTTTTCGTGATGTTGCTGAAATAGGGCTTTTCTCATTGTGACTCATTGCTCTCTTGATGTTCCATTCTGAGCATCAGCATTGATGAAGGGGAAGCCCTTCCACTTGGTCGGGCCCACAGGATAGGATGCATGTTCCTGAGCAAGCTGGTCAGGGAGGGTGTTGTCTTGGGAGCAGAGTTCTGCCCCGAAGAGCATCCTCACTGCATGGCCACCTCAGATCCCAGGGTCCAACAGTCATCCCAGGTGCTCACAGCTCTTCCCTGAAGAGTCCTCACCACCTGGCCATGCAGGGTCCCAGGGTCCAGCAGTTGCTGCAGGTGCTCACAGATGTTCTGCAGACGCATACACAGCTGCTGCATTGCTTTATGTCTGCTCTGCCTTGGTCCTCAGAAAACCTAAGGGTTCTCCATGAACCATGTAGAGAGATGGTGACGGTCAGGGCAGTGAATCCCCCTCTTTAGGTGTGAGCCTGTGTACTCGGTGGGAAACAGTTATCCATTACAAGTTTTAAGTCAATATGGTCAACACATTTCTTAAGATCAACATGTTCACAGTTGACAAGTTGGGATGGAGAACTCCAGAATTCACTTTCTGAGTTACCAGATGCTGGCTTTAATCAAATCTGCAGATAATGCTTCTGTTCATGCAGAGGGAGAGTTCCCTAGAAATGGGAATGCAGAGGTTTTGAGTAGCGACACTTGTAACTTTTTACTCTCTAAACTGGTCAAATCAGTTTCTCAAGTCTCAGAGGGGTTTCCCACTTCTCCTGGTTTTAATTTAAGGAGATATTTTTTGTTTTGCTTTGTTTTTTTCCAGTGCTGCAAGTGCTCCTTGAGTCATATTGTGGTCTCATTTATGATTTTCTGTTTAAAGAACAAGAGCTGGGTCCAAGCACATTCCTCTCCTGTTCCCGGGCAGTGCTGTAGGACAGCAGTGATTCTGGATGCGGTCCTTGCCAGATCCTAGATAGCAAACACTGCTGATTCTGTGTCCCCAGTAAGCTGATAATCAAACTTATTGATCAGTTTTGAAGCCTAGCTTTTGATTTTATTGATTTTTCTCTATTGCCTTTTGGTGTCATCATCGGTTCTGCTTTTGGCTTTTCTCCTTGTGTGTGGGGTTTAGTTTTCTCTCTCTGCAGTTTCTTAAGATACTGTAGATCATTGTTCCAGCTGCTCCCTCTTTTCCCAATAAAAGCATAGTCTCATAAATTCCCATCTGAAGACTGTGTTTGCTGCATCCTGTAACTCTCCGAATGTTTCTAATTTCCCTTGACTATCTTGGAAACAGAGTATTTTACTTTCCAGGCATTTGGGGGTTTCCAGTCCTGTTTTTGTTACTGATTTCTGGTTTGTTTCTATCGGTTGTGAGAGTACACGCTCTATGAGTTCCATTCCGGTTAACTCCTTGCACTCTTATTTTACAGTTCAGAGAGTGGTTTCTTGATGAAACTCCCCTGTATACTGGAGTGTGCCTTGCTACACAGTTTTATGTCCAGTGGAGTCATAGAGATTAGCTCTGTATTCTTGCTCATGTTTTGTCTGAAAGAGAAGAATCCAAGTCCCCAGCTGTGATGGCATCTGTGTTTACTCTGCCTCAGTGCTGAAGCCCTGGGTTTGGGCATGTAGACCACCAGGCCACCACAGCTTCCCAGTGAAGAGACCCCATCAGTGGCTTATAAGTTTCCTCTTCAGTCAGGCTGTTCTGCTGTCTGAAGTCCCATTGTCTGGAATGAATGGAACAGCCCATCATTCTTTCAACCCTTGCCTTAAGGTGTATCTTTTCACCATGCTCAGTTTTTAAACAGCTTTATGGACATAAAATTCCTATTCCTCACAAACCATACCTTTAGAGTACAATTCAGCATATTTTTAAACTTTTTATCAATAACTTCCATAATCATAAATTATAAGCCATTATGCTTCACTACCCATCCTTCCCCATATCCCCTCCTCCTCTCAATTAGTTTCTGATTTGTTTAGGTGTCATCATCTTTTCCTCCCATAGTGTGTAGGTATTATCAGGTACTGTAAAGTCATGAATATCAAGGCCATGTTGTATCTGGAAGTTTGTGTTGTAAGCAGTCCTACCCTTTCTTTTGCTCTTACAATCTTTCTACCACCTCTTCCACAATAGACCCTGAACCTCAGGAAATGTGATAGAGATGTTTCAGTGCTGAACACTCCACTGTAATTTCTTCTCTGGACTTTGGTGTCTTTTGAGTTATCACAGTGGTCACCGCCATCTGAAAAAGAGAAGCTTCTCTAGACAAGAGAGCAGCATTATCATGTGGGTATACTCATTTTTTTAAAAGTGCTTGTATGGGAGTTTAGCCAGACAACAGCAGGTGTTAATCCCCTAGGGCTCATGACCTCCCCAACTATAGGCTTTTGACTAGGTCTTCAGTACCAGGCATGCTTTCCCTCCCATGGAGCAAGCTTCCAGTCCAATTAGATAGCATTTGGTTTCCCCATAATAAATGTGCCACTATTGCCCCAGTTGGCACATTTGACCTGGCTGGCCAGTCTTAAAGCACTCAAGATACACTGCCGTTCACCAACAGTTGATGACTTCTCTCTCCCATAGGGCTGCATGCAGCCATAGCTTTTACCTGTTTTCTGTCAGCTGGTTAAAAGGGAAGAGGTTTCCAGAACAGCTCCAGCTTGATTTCTCAGTGACCTGCAGCCCAAGCATATGTGGTCTTCAACAATAGGATCTTACCATCTCATTCTAGTGGGCACCCAAGAGCCTTGACAATGGCCTGTGATGTTTTGGGGCTTCAGGAAACTCTTGGCCAACAAGTCGCTGGAAGGTGCAATTCAGCATATTTTAATGATTTCTTAACTGTTGAAGTCACCATTTGAATCTAATTTTACAACTTTTCAGTCCCTCCCTGTGAACCATCCATCCCTTGACTTTGAGTGTATTTATGACTTTCTAGTCAGTGTGAGTTTATTGCAGGCATCATGCAGATGGATCTTATCTAATCTGACAAGCCTGTGACAGGCTGTGGTGGTCAACTTCTTGTTGCTGGCAGAAAGTACCTGATCCAAAGCAGTTTGTAGGAGGAAAGGGTTTATTTTAGCTTACAAACTTGAGAAGCTCCATGATGGCAGGTGAAAACAATGATATGAGCAGAGGGTGTACATCAGTTTCTGGCCAGCATCAAGTAGGCAACAGCAACTGGAGTGTGTGCCGAACACTGGCAAAGGGGAGCTGGCTAAAACACCTATAAGCCCACCCCCAACAACACACTGCCTCCAGGAGGCCCTAATTCTAGCTGGGAACACAGCATTCTGAACTAATAAGTTCATAGAAGACACCTGAATAAAACCACTGCACAGGCCAGATCTGTTTACTGTAATTCTTTTTAAAACTCTTTATTGACAGCTCCCATAAGTATAGAAAACAGACCATGATGTCTCCCTCTCCTCTCCTCCTCTCAATGGTTGGCTTAGGAGACTCAGTTTTGCTCTGTATTTGATGTTTGTCCTACTGTTTGGCTGTTTCATTTGTCTTGGTTTTTGTTTGCTTCTTTGTTTTCTTAGCATGGCTTCTTTTAGATTACTTGACATGCCCTTTGCATTGTGCCCATTCCCCTGGCACTTTAACTGCATATCTATGGAAGGAAGTGTGTATCGTGGCTTCTCAGTGATTGCCACAGTTGTGTACTGAATTTTAGTCTGTTCACCAAGCTGGCCCCTGTGCCCTGCACCTCTGGCTTCACACATCTGTCTACCACTAATTCCATGTAACCACGTGCTCACCAGCTCCATTGCTCCCTAGTTGCCAACTCTGGGCTTCACTCCGCATCATTTCCTCTTGGCTTAAAGATCTTTCTGGAGGATTCCATTGTGAACAGGTCCAGGAGTCTCTATGTTGTTGTTTTGTTTTGCCTTCCTTCTCTAGGTCGTAATTACCTTAGAAAATCTCTCTTGTGTTTACTTTTCTGATTCCTCTGCATGCTACTTGGCTCAGGTAAAACTACCAAGAGAGTCAGGGTGCAGTGAGTTTACATCCTGACATAAATTATTCACTTATCCCCCTTAAGACTTGAATTGTCAATGGAGTGGGTTGACTAGTCATTGCCCTCAGGCTCTGAGTTTTTGTTTTTATTTTTTGGCACTAGTCACAAAACCTTTTTGATATAAAGAGATGGAGGACCTGGGAAAATAACTTAGTCAGTAAAATGCTCGCCACAGGGGTCCGATAAGCCAAGTTCAGATCACCAGTGCCACATAAATGCTGAGCATGGTGGCTTGCACCTGACGTCCCAGTTCTCAGGAAACAGACAGACCAGTCCCCAGAGTCTGCTAGAGAGAAAGCTGGGCGAGCTAACCCAATGAGCTCTGGGTTCAGTGAGAGGCCCTGGAATTAAGGTGGGGAACAGTTGAGAAAGACACCCAATGTCCCCTGTGCTTTCCACACATGCTCTAACAGGCATGCACACACATTCTCACAAAACTATGAAAATAGAAACTTTTCTTACCTTGCTCTTCCTACTTTCTCAAGTTTGTTTTCTAATTAGTTAATTGATTTAAAAGAGAGCTAGGTAGAGACAAACAGATATATATATATATATATATATAGATAGATAGATAGATAGATAGATAGAGAGAGAGAGAGAGAGAGAGAGAGAGAGAGAGAGAGAGAATATGGGCACACCAGGGCCTCTTGCTCCTGTAGACAAACTCAGAAACATGAGCCACTTTGTGCATTGAATCTGAGCTTCTGGTCTTTGCATGCAAGTGTCTTTAACCGTTTGAGCCATTTCTCCCTTAAGCTTACTTTTCACATGTGAGATCTAAGCTGCAGGGTTGTGTCTTTGAGAATGATGCTGGTTGATGGTGAAGTTTTGCAGTTATATGAGGCCAGTCTGTAGCTGGAGCAGCATAGAGACTGTTTCCAGAAATGGACTCTCCTCTGTGCACATGGAGGCCTTCAAGACTCTTAGTATCTCCTCTCCTCAGTCTCCTCGGGGTCCTCTCAAGCCCAAAAGTTACCTCTATAATGTTTGTATTCTGTCATCTAGACCTCTTTTCTGCAGCTTACTTTGTGTTTTCATAAGTGTGTGTGTGTGTGTGTGTGTGTGTGTGTGTACATGCATGCATGCGCTTGCTTGCACTGGTGTGACTGAGCTTCTAGAGAATGCACCAAGCGTGTTTTAATAACTTTCATATCACAAGCACACAGTACTCCATAAACTGCCAGCTCAATCTAATTGTCAGACAGTGGTAGTCCCAGAAGAATTAAGTGAAGCAAAATGCTATACTGTTCCCCAGCTTTATTAAATATGTTTAATTTTAGACCCACATTGAAGGCACACCAGCACACTTGGTAAACAGCCACAGGAGCTGCCTCACTGGGTGGAGGATACGGGGGTGGAATAATATTATGTGTGCTGACTGGCTCCAGAAAGGATGCAAGTTGCAGTTTCATGCCAAGAGCATGACTCCAGAAAGTTCTTTCTCTAGCCATAAAGAACATCACACCTGACTTCACTGTATATAGCTCTGTGTAATTGAACACATGCATTTAAAAACAACATACAAAAAAAGTTAGTCACATGACAAAATATGTCTGCTGTTTCTAATTCTGTGAGAGTAGATTGTATAAACTTGAATATTCAGAGTCATTCATTTGTCTGCTCATTCATCAACAATGCTCAAGCCTGGTCACTAGGGATATCTGGTCTGCAGAATGGGCACCATGGCCCTCAAAGGAGGAAGCAAATAATAAGCAGAGTGTAGATCAAACATGTAATTCACCCAAGGAAAAGAAGAGGTAAGCCAGGCAGCAGGGACCAGGCAGAGCAAGGGGAAGAGCAGAGGCTGTGCTAGAATCAGGGGACCAAGAAAGCTGCCTTGAGCACCATCTAGCCTGGAAATCAGGCCAGTGGAGGAGTGTCTGAGCTGCAGATTCACAGTAAGGGGAGAAGACTTTACTCCTACTACCTGCTTGTGTGAAATTGAAACGACTCCCAGGTATAATGCAGAACTGCAAAGGGAGCATTTAAAGTGGAACAAGAATCTTAATGTAAAATGCTCTTCTGACGTCATGGCTCTATTGGATTATGACACTCCTTAAACCGTCACTGTAGGCTTGGGGTGATTGCTCCAGAGTACACGTACAGTGTGTGTGTGTGTGTGTGTGTGTGTGTGTGTGTGTGTGTGTGTGTGTGAAGTTACCTATGTTCCTGCTCAAAATATCCCAGATGAGAGGGAGAGCGCAGAGAGCCTGTGCCCCCTATTTACTGTTGGGCTATAAATATAGACAGATTCTCCTGTGTGGAAGAATCATCAGTGACAGTGACATGGGGAATTGATTTTATGACCTCAGCAGACCTGAGAGTCCTGGCTCTTCTCTGATTTCCGTGATTACACTATGATATGAAACTGTCATTTTGTATTTCTGACTGTCAGAAATAGGTTCTAAAACAGATGAAATATGTGATGGAAAGTGTCATGAAGTCAATGATATAAAAAGCCAGAGTTGAAGCCCACGTGGATTTAAATTAATTTTATACACTTGCAGGTGATTTCTATTACCTATTTTTGGGAAGAAGTCTGGATTTAGAAGATTTGCTCTCATATGTTGCCTACTTTGGCAAAATCTTACCTTCCTAATTCCTTCTGACATCCATTTCCTTTTCTTTAGTTCTTTGCTCTCACAACTGTGTTTGCCCACTGCGTGTCCACGGCACTCTGATGGTCCCTGTGTGTCCAAGGTGCTCTGATGAACCCGAGGCCTGAGGCAGGTGCTGTGCCTTGTCCAGTCCCTCTCTTCTTCTTTTCACACACCTTGCTAGAGCATGTTTGTTGCCCTTATGTGACTGAGGCTAACAAGTGGTGATGGGCACATACCTTGCTTCCAACCTTGTCCACACAGTCTGATATAGGGTGTTGGAGAGGGTTAGAATTTAGATAACACCCAGAAAAATTTTCAATGCACCCCAAGTTTAAAGAGTATCTGAGTTCTTATCTATAAAGTTAAAGAATTAATATCATAGACAAGATAGTAAGGTATAGTGGGAGACTTTATTATTTAAGGAAACATGGGGAGTTACAGAGTTCTCCAGCCACCAGTGTGGGGAAAACATGTGTCAGAGAGTTTAATAGAACTTATATTGTTCAGCTAAACAAGCAGAAAAGGAAAAGATACAGAGGGCTCCCATCATGAGAAGGAGAGGTTCATGAGGGAAAATCTAGAGCCTTCCTCTACTCCAGCCATTAGCTGGGGTGGGGTAGGCCTTACCTTCCTAAGGCCTGGAGATTCAGAGGTTTTTCTACTCGCTTGCCATGTGGGGAAGAGATGGGCTTTCTTCTAGGGAAGTTAATTTAAGTTTTCCCAAGGTGAGTCAGAGAGACAGTTGATTGGTTCATATTTACCAATCAGTTTTAGCCCCTAGGTTGTAGCTCTAGCTAGACACCTCCCACCCAAGGGGAGGGGTTGTCCCTGCAGACGCCTGACCCTGTCACAAGTCCATATCTTGTCACCCTTCCCATCCATTCCTGAGGATGGGATCTTCTCTGGCCCAAGAAGAGGCTATGGGCATTCAGGGAAACCTAGAAGGTCTCTAGTCATCAGATTCTGACCTCCCTGTGAGCAAGAGACACTCTTCCTCTGTGGCCTGCTGCTGGTCTGTTTGGCTCATCTGTCACAGTTCATCAGGTGAGCTACCCACTTCCTGGTTCTCAGGTAGTTCCCTGCAGCTGCTGAGGGTTCTTACTTGTATGCCTCATAAAGGAAACCTAACCTGTGCTGTCTAGCTATTCCAATCCCTTAAGTCAGTAAAAATCAGGCCACTTCAAATGGCAGAATTATTCAATATTACTTCTTAGAAATTTAACATAAAATAATGAAATTTAACACAAAATAATGCCCTTACCACACACTTCACATGAGCACAATGTAAACACACGCACATACGCGCGCGCGCACACACACACACAGATTTCTATTTCTATTTCCATGGAGTTTACAACTCTTAGAAATTTCATCAAAGACCAGTGCACTTGGCTTTCCTCAACATGGTCAATCTCCTAAAACAGGAGGATGCACTGAGAAGTACTTTCAAGTTCTCAAACACATCAGTGCATGTAGAGGTTACAAAAAAGGCCCCTGACCTTGAGTTCACTTGTACACACTGGTGTGTGTGTTTGTTTGAATGTGAATCTATGTCCCCCATAGCCTTGGGTATTTTTTTTAACTAAGGGTCAACTTCCTCCCTAAGCCTTCAGCAGCCTGGAGAGGGCATGTCACTAGATCTGATTCCAGCCCAAAGGTGTGGAGAAAAGAGTTTGAGCTCTGGTAGTGTTTGTGTTTTGCTTGCTGCAGTTTTTCTCTTGATGTAAGGAATTAAGCAACTTCTATCATTGCTGGAACTTCCCCTGGATCTGTAAGCCTGAAATAAAACCATTTCTCCCCTAAACTGCATCTGTTTGGAAGTTCATCCCAGCATTGTGAAGCTGACTACAGAATTTGGTACTGAGAATGGGTCTTGATTAATGAATCTGCCCATGTGGATTTTGGTCTTTTAAAGCTCGTGTGCTGGAGGAATGTGCATGGACTTGGTACTTGCAACTACAGAAGCCTTACAGAGGGGTGAGCCAAATATTATGGACTACTGTGGTGACAGTCTAAAAATGCTAAATTCAGAGAAAATTGTATTGTCTTATGAACTTTCAAAGGGGAAGGAAAAACTGTAGAGAACTTTGTTGGAACTGGGCTACTGGCATAAAGACTTGCTGCATTCTGCTGTCCAAATCCTAGAGTTTGATCAAGGTTAAATTAAAACCAAGGGACTGACTGGTATGCTTGGCAGAAGATATAGAACTGAAAGATGTGCAACTTAAAGTTAGAAAATTTAAAACAAGTTTAAAGTTCCTGGCACAGAGACTGATCTTAGGTTGTTTAAGCTGCTATTGTTAAACCGATGACCACTAGTAAGGGAGGGTCAGCTGCTTTCCACTGAAACCCTGGAAAGATGCCTGAGGGAAGTCAGGAAAGGCTGAATGGATAGGAATGTAAATGTTTTTTTGAAAAGAGATGACTGAAAGGAAGAATTCTGAAGGCTCGAGATCAAGAATTTTCCCCCCTATATTAACAAAATGTGTCACTGCACACCTACTATTGGTTTTGGGAGCAAGAAAAATGCATGGAAGCAGGTCATGGAGTCACTGCTGAGAGGCAGTGCCATGTGAAGCAGGGCGTGTCCTTCTGTGGAGAGGTCAATGATGCCATTGCAAGATGGACTATACTTTGCAGTTGAGACCCAAAGATGTTTTGGATATACCAGGACTTTACAAAGGCTACCATGAGTGCTGTTGGCTTGGGAGATGGTTCATGTAGGGCGCCTCTTGCTAAATCCTATAGAATCAATCAGTGACCCATTTTTCTATAATCACTTAAGCACTTTGGTTAACCATTAGCAGAACAGAAAGGGAAATTTCTTGGGACATAATGTTTTTAATAACTAAGAAGGTAGACTAAACTCAGTATGTTTAAGTTTGCATTCTGACTTTTCTGTTCCTTGCCTTAGGGATCCAACAGTATGACCTGCTTCCTACCATGCTCTGAGTATCTCCTAGAATAATGACAGTGCATAGAAATGGGTCTGGGAAACTCCAGAGATCTTAACAGGGAAAGTGGGCTTATGTGGCACAAATGGGGACTACAGTAGTGTGACACTGTGACTGGATGTCCCCCAATAGTTTCAGAGTGTAAATGTTTTTCTCCAGCTCCCTGGCTGGAGGAGGTGTCACCTAGGCCAGAATCTAGGCTCCAGCCCAAAGGTGATTCTGGGGTGGATGTAAAATTCCAGCTATAGATATGCAAAGAGCAGCCAGAGCTCACATCTGGCAGTCCTGCTGTTTGGTAGTGAGACTGTGCTTGCTTCATTTACTGGTGCTGGGTCTCTCTCGGTTTGGATCTGTGAAAGGAGGCCAACCTTTCATTATCGAACTTCCCCTGGATCTGTTACTTTAGTAAATATTTTCCTCCCCAAACTGTGCCTGGCTTGGAGATTCATCCCAGCAGCGTGTGGCTGACTACTACAAGTAGGGAGCCAAGAACCACAGTTTATGGTGCGCGTACATCTTTGCTGCAATACAAAGTCCGCGTGAGAAAAGATGAAGATGAGGCAGGCGTACTTTCATGGCCAGAAGAACGAGTCCCCTGTGCTAGGGTGCAGCATATGTGCTTTATGTTTATGTGAAGATTGTGAACAAAGAGATAAAATGCATATGAAATAGCGATAGGGAAGAGTGGGTAGACGAAATTGGGCTTCCACTCCATTACTCCACCTGAGTTTGTATCAGATATGCATGCCAAAAGAATTGACAACACAGATAGAGAGGTTTTTTTTTTTTTTAACAAATACACATGCTTTATTCAAATTTATCCAAGTGGGGGGAGTGAGGGAGTGAAGTAAAAAAGGAGAGGCAGCCCATTACCACGTGGTCTGGTAAACTCATAAAATAGCACCAAAGCAAGGGGGGGAAACTAGATACATACTTCTAAAGAAAATCAAACAGTAAATCCCATAATCCCACTATAGAGTAATTTTCCTTTCCTTCCAATCCTGAAGGATCGCAGGGAAGCAGGCACTCACCACCTCAAACCCATGTTTATCCAGAGCCAAGCCAGGAAAAAAGCTAAGGGCTACTGGCGGGGTCAGGATTTAAAATCCTGCTGGGGGCGGGGCAAAGCCCCAACTAAGGAGGAGCTAGGGAGGAGCTTGACAAGGGCGTGTGGGGTCATCCTGGGCCGGCCTAATCCTGCCTAGAGGGTCTTAGTCAAGTCTCCCACACACAGACATGTCACTGGTTCTATTTCTATATATTTGCAACAAGACCCCACATTATCCCAAGAAAATCATTTAAAGGTTTTAAATAATCCTACTTTTTACATTTCCAGTATAAAATATGTATTTTCCATGTATTCCCTGAGTCTGAACCATTTGACAATAAAGTGTTGACGCAAAGGATATAGCTCTCACCTCAAAAGGAATGTAGTTTATTCTGAAGCCAAATATGAGTGATTATGGCCTGGGAACTGTACAGATTCAGGTTACCCCAAATTCCACATTCCAATGTGTTAACAATTTCATGAAGGTCTTATAGTTATAGAAAGTTTTAAATCAAGGCATGTTCCAAATACATTGGCTGACCATCAGATAGGTGGGTTATTATAAAATGGGGAGATCACCATAGGTTTTAGATACTGTCTGATGACATTTTTAGCCCTTAGGTTGATGGAAGCTGGTGGTCTTTTGGGTACATTCCCAAAAAGGTGGCACCAGGTCAGGTCAACTGATAATCTTGTTTATGTTAGATCAGACACAGAAGTGGGTGATAAATGGCTGTTGAGGGCCTAAGGGTAGCCCAAGATAGTCTGACAATAACCTTGCAACATTATATCTCCCTGTGATTTCAGGAGTTTTATCAGTCCATTTAGGCTTGCTGGAAGTAGGTATAGCAGATGCAGGGCTTTTCTGGGAACTTTAGTTCACAAAAGTCAACCCTTTTAATATTCCTTAGATGTGTGCCGTTCATATTTGCTATAACCTTCTCATTACTCATTCTGATAAGGCAATGTTTATAAATGAATTGAGGTCAGAGAACAGAGTTCATACTAAAACTATATCCAAAAAGCCACAACTTAATTATGTTGCCTGACTTCTATACAGTCACATGTTTCTGTCATCTCACTTTCAGGTGACATACAGACATACCCAGGGCCCATTTTTACTTGCAAATATGACTTGAGTGGAGAAAGCAACAATACAATCCTAATGTCTGTTGGAACTCTTTCCTGAGTTCACAGTGTGGTATTACAGTGTACACACCACAGTGTGGTATGTTATAAATAAGAATAGTTCTTGTTACTTTATGGACCCAAATCATTCAGCTATGGTAGGAAAGTAAGACCTTCACCCAGGGCCCACATATAGACTTTCAGGGACATCTCCCTGTATTAAACCGAGGTCACCAAGGAGCAGAATCAGTGAACTTAATGGGACTGAGGCATAAATGACTTTCCCTGAATTAGGAAAAAATAGCACTTTTCAGTCTAAACCACAAATGCCATTTCCAATTTCAGATAAATTTCATTTTTATTTGATTTAGGGTTGTACCTAGTCCTATAATCACAAACTTTCCAGCCAGATATGGGTGCTCACGCCTGTAATCCCAGCTACTCAGGAGGCTGAGTGGGACAGGAGGATTACAAGCAGGTCACACACCAGCCTGGACTATGGAGTAAGATGCTGTCTCAAAACAACAACGAAGACCACAGACACCCCTCAGTTTAAACCAAACCTTGGGAATTACTTAGCTGTGCTTTGGTATTACAGACTGTACATCTCAAATCATTTTCTGACACTTTTTCCTCCAACATCTTGTTAGCAGTAAGTAGAAATTCAGTTTGCATTGGAAACACTAATGTTCAGTGTTGAGCCGGCCAGGATACGTCTGTCTTTTAATTTCCATAAATGTCAGCAGATGCCTCTTTTCACCTTTGGGTAAATAGTCAATAGAAAAATCAATCCTGGGACAAAAGCACAGCAATATGACTTTACATCTGAATTATTTAACAAGGACTCTTTCTATCCTTGAAGGGAAGAACCTAAGGTAAAATCTCAGTAACAGAGTGGCTAATTCCCAATAATTGGTGTTATCCACAGAAATGCATGTCTATAGGAAGATAGGGAAGTGTCTCTCCAGTTAATTCATCTCATGACTGATACTAATGGTACAATGGAAATTATAGGGCATCAGCAAGTAAATAAGGAGTAATGAACCTGGTAGGCCTAGGAGTACAACACATTTCTCTCTCGATGTGGAGAGTCCATGTTTTTCTAACCCCTGAGGCAACTCTAAGTCTCACTTGAAAGCAATACCATGCATGAACCCTGCCTTCATACATTTTATCACTCTGTCCTTATTGATGTTTCCTAGTTGTGGGGAACACGAGGGACTATGAATCCAGTAAGGAATCAGAAACTAGAAGAATGGGCTTAACTGCTGGACATGCTGTCAGCAAGATCTCTCAAAGTCAGCAAAGCCATCACCTTTATCCATGCTGAGCCCAGGAGGTTGGTTGCACTGTTCTTTTCCATGAAGAGAGCCCAGGAAGGGGTGTTGTTTGACAGCACCCCAGCCCACTGAAAATGGCTTTGCACACAGTTATCTCCATATCTGCTGGCATGTGTTGGGAGGCTTGAAATGGGGTTCTGGTGTGAGGAGCAAACCCGCACTGAGTGCAGAGAGCCTCACCTTCCCTCAAAGGATCCTTCCATAGAGCAGAACTTGGTGTTTCTATAAGTTAACCCAGGCCTGGAGTCAGAGAGTATGACCTCAAAGAAGTTGTTAGGACAAACACCTGTGGGGGTGGCTCTGGTCATATTGCCTATTCAATATTGTCATATTCAATAGCTGTGAGGCAGACCCAGGTGTCATTATTTTTGAGGAATATGATTTTCCCAGCTCTCTGTGAACTGTGGATTTCTGCTCTCTCACTACTGAGTAGTTTACAAGCATGAGGGATTTTGGGTCTCTTAAATGTTAAATTTGACCATCACAAAATAGTCTCCAAGTATCTTATTAGGACCTCTACTGAGTAATTTCATTTGAAAGACATTTAAACTGACTGAGAGCTGGTATACGTGTTTTAAAGCTCATTTCCTATACCTGTTAGAAAATAATAGCGTTTTTCCCATACTACTCTAAAATAATACTTGCAGGCATATTATAAGCTCATTTGATCCTGCAGCTTCAGGCACTGTGTTCTTTGGCCAACAGGAAGTCTCCGTGCCTAACCCACCATGTCTCCATTCATGCCAGCTGGGACTGCAGGGCCCACATCTTCTGTGAGTTCCCAGCAGCAGGGCATTTTGAATATGTCCCTATGGCTTCTCTCTGTGTGGGAAAGGGGCTGGTCTGAAGCTGTGGGGTGTGAAAGACGTCTCTGCAGGGATGCTTGCAGGGGAACCTGGCAGTGCCTGAAGGTGTTGTCTTCCTTCTTCTCTGTCCAAGAGGAGGCAGGTGCCCACTTACCTCTATCCCACATGAACCCACAAGACAAATACACTGAGATCACGTGCCTGCCTTCTATTGAATGTGATCCTTGCATTCACACTTCACTGCGCCAGTGTGCTGGGTGCTGGCTGGATAGTACTCTGCTCATTTTGGACTCTTAGGGCACCATAGCTTTGTCAAGCAGGAATTAATGCTGTTCACGTGGAAAACATCCACAGTTCTCCAACTTTCACACTATAACACAGTGAAAAAACATTCCCCTAGATCCTTAGCATCTTACAGAGATCCCACGACAGTGTGTGCCACAGTGGTGCTGAAATCTCAGCCTTGTAGCTCACGTCACAGCTGCAAACTAAAGTGATAGAATCTCTGAAAATGAAATTAAGATTCATGACACTCATGTTACGTAAAAGACTTGGGGTGATAAAACTGCTGAGCAGGGATGTGCAGGCTATAAATGTGACAACCGTGGGACATTTTCCATCAGTGTGGGGCATTCATGCCTCTGTCCTTCTGGCTAACCACATCTCCACTGTGACTGCCAGTGTGAAGTGCTGGGTGGCCTTACCATTGGCCCAGCTGTACAGTCACCACATCTCCACTGTGGCTGTCAGCATGTGCTTATTATATCTATTTTCTCTTTCCTTGTTAACCCTCAATACTATAAGTGTCATCCGTGTCAACTTACTTGTAAATAAAATAGGTGGAAAATAAAATCTTATGATGCCTCGCCTCATAGGGGAAGGGTTCACATCATACAAAGCATGTAAATTCCATTTTTAAAAAAGCATGAAGTCATAAATCCGAAAAACTTTCAGTTGTGCAAAAAGTTGAGGCCCCTTGAACACACAGGTTCTGCTCCAGTTGTTGACCTTAAGACTCAGAAACTGCTCTCGACAGCTGTTTATACACTTTTTAAATTTGACTCCTAAAACTTAACAAAATAGTTCTAAGCCTTTCATTTTCTTTCTTTTGAAATCATATTTAAGCTCTCATGAATGACCATATGTAAATCATAGCTACATTGTAACTCAGTGCTACCCTGGAGATTTAGAAGCTTCTCTGGGTTAAGAAAGGAGGTAACCCACAGTCCCGTTCTCCTGGGCTGGGAATTGGAAGAGGCATTTCACTTAGCTTGTCTGCTGTGGGTGTCAGGATCACCTCAGCAGAGCCAGGGCCTTTGTTGCTTTAAAGAGCAAGCCAGGACAAGGTCATAGTGCCCACCCGTACAGCACATAGGATGATTTTTTATGTGCTTCTGTAAGTTGCCTTTGGCCAGAGCTCAACATGGGGCATCTTTCTCATTCGCTTCTCCACCTTATCTTGATGTGACAGGGCCTCTCATGGAACCTGGAACTCACCAGTTGTGCCAGACAAGCTAGCCAATGGGCCCTGCGGATTCTCCTGTCTCTGACTTCCAGCACTGGGTTTACTTGAAATCAACAAGCAAGTTGTATGGTTCCTTGATGAGCTAAAGCTTGACTGATGTTGGCAGTAATCAGCAGGCTCAGACTAAACCTTGTCTCATATTCTATTTTGGAGATTAAAATATGAATACAATTTACTAGGTACACAAGGAGATTTGTCAAAATTGTTTAAATGAGATGCCAAATATGAGCATTATTGAACTTTACTAGGAAAAATACAAGACGGTTCATAAGATATGTCTTAAGTGAAGACTGAAAATTCCACATAAGGAAACCCAGGGAGATAGCTCAGCAGGCAAAGTTGCTTGTACAACATGATGACCACCCTGTGGACCCCCAGCACCCATGTTTGCACCTGTAATCCAGTGCTGGAGGTTGGAGATGGGTGAATCCGTGGGGTTTGCTGGCCAACCTGACTAGCTTACCTGGTGAGCTCCAGTCCCGAAACACTACAGAAAAGGTGGTCATCACCTGAGGTCATGCAGTCATGCTTGATTGAGGTCATCCTCTGATTTTGCATGTGCGCACACAGAGAGAGAGAGAGAGAGAGAGAGAGAGAGAGAGAGAGAGAGAGAGAGAGGAAGGGGGTCCTATTAGCTTTTGTGCATAATCTTCACCTTTTACAAAATATATGAGAATTTAGGTAGTTTTAATAAATATGGAGAAGCTTTCAAAAGATAGTTCTTTTTATTCAAAAAAGATAAGCAGCGACTCAAGAGACTTGGACCTTTTCTGTCAGATTTGCTCCCAATAAGCCTGGCTCAGATCAGCAGCTGCTGGGAGACTCTGGGCAGATTGGTACCAATTCTGTGTTCCCTAAGTGTCAGACTTCAAGGATGTTAGCAACAGTCACACCTAGTGTACTTTTTGCTCATTGAAAACCATTGAAAGCCGGGAGTGGTGGTGCACGCCTTTAATCCCAGCACTCAGGAGTCAGAGGTAGGAGGATCGCAGTGAGTTCAAGGCCACCCTGAGACTACATAGTGAATTCCAGGTCAGCAAGACCCTACTTCAAAAACCAAAAGAGAGAGGGAGAGAGGGAGAGGGAGAGAGAGAGAGAGAGAGAGAGAGAGAGAGAGAGAGAGAGAGAGAGAGAGAAAGAAAGAAAGAAAGAAAGAAAGAAAGAAAGAAAGAAAGAAAGAAAGAAAGAAAGAAAGAAAGAAAGAAAGAAAGAGAGAGAGACTGAACTTTTGGGCTGGAGAGATGGCTCAGCAGTTAAGGCACTTGCCTCTAGTACTTAAGGCCCGGGGTTCAATTCCCCAGTACTCACATAAGCCAAACCCACAAGGTGGTGGCCCAGACCCACAAGATGGTGGCCCTGGTTTTCTCTCTCTTTCTCTCTCTGAAAATAAATAAATAAAATATTTTTTTAAAAAAAGAAAACCATTGAAAAAGACTGTAGGCTTTAACAGAAATATAGATGGATACACTTTGTGCCCAGGAAGAGAACAGAGTTGTGTGACCCACAAACATACTCCCACCCAAATGAAGACAGTGACGACATCGGAGTTTGTCTCTATTTTTCATCCATTTCTTTACCTTGCTTTCTCCTCTTAGATTAACTGGATGTTTATTATTTTATTTTTCCCTTATTTTAATTTGTGGCTTAAATGTTCTCTCATAGTTACTTCCACAGCTTCCCTGGAGGATAAGACATGCATTCTTGACTCATTACAACCTCAAGTATTTTGTTACTTTTTCCCCTTTCCTAACACTGCCAGAACCCTTAGACACCTAAACTTCATTTAATCTCTCTGCCTTGCACAGTTATTATTGGCATTGTTTTGTGTTTTCTGTATTAAAGACCACGAGACATTCCAAGCGTCTAGATATTTACTCAAGGAGTCACTGATTCTACTGTTTCTAACTCTTTTGTTTCCATACTTTACTTGTGGGATCATTTTCCTTCTTCCCTCTAACCCACCCCAAAAATTCCTTTTGTCTTTGTTAATGCGAGGCTCCTGAAAACAGTCTTTCATTTTTGTGTGCTCATCTTTACTTCACTGTAATTTCTGAGATATACTTCCATTTACCTCACCCATAATGTTACCAGTATTTCCTTGCTTCCTGGCTTCTGGAGAAGCCAGCCTCTCCCTCAGAACCATGAGGATATCTGCCACATTTGTTTAGGTGGTCACTGGTGGTGTTTAGCTCTTCTGTGGTTTTTCTAAGCTTCTGAAAAGTGTTGATGATAATCTCTCACAGACAGGCCTTTTCTGCCTCATGGCTTCTGTTCACTTACGTCGGATTTCTCCTACATGTCTATCATTTCCTTTGTGCTCTTAAATATTTAATGGTGGAGATTTTAGAGCCTCTATCTGTAAAATACAATATCTGAACCAACTGTCAATCTGTTTTATCTTTTGCTGAGTGGTAAATGTTATTATCTCTGTATATATAATAATTTCTGACTGCAAGGTCAGCATTGTGTGGAAACCAACCACGTTTGCTCCTTCCTCAGTTGACTCCCCTGGGATAGTCAAGACTGATTGTCCAACAAGATCAAAAATGAAGCTGTGCCGACCCTGGGTTTTGGGCTGAGTGTTCTCAATCCTTGCCTCTCAGCACTAAGGATCTAGTCAAGCCAGTTTCGCCTCTCAGAGAGCTGCCTCTCCTGGCTGCACGCTCCATCAAGGGCCATGGGAAGAGTCTGCATTGGGGTTGGGTTGGCCGGGCTACAAACCACTAGAATTCTGTCACTGCTGTCATGGCACACTTATAAATGCCACAGAGTCACTCTACTCATTGCGAGCCTCAGCAAGAGGCACCTGTCACCTGCACAGCAGAACCTCAGCAAATGTCCCCTGGGGAAAGTGCTCAGTGTGCTTCTTCATCCCTGTGCCCTGCAGAGTGCACAGGGCCTCCTCCCTGCAGTACAGGACACTGCAGAGTGCACACGGTTTCCTCCCTGCTGTTCAGGACACTGCAGAGTGCACACGACTTCCTCCCTGCAGTACAGGACATGGCAGAGTGCACACAGCTTCCTCTCTCCAGGAAAGGACACTGCAGAGTGCACAGGGCCTCCTCTCTGCAGTACAGGACACTGCAGAGTGCACAAGGCTTCTTCCCTGCAGTACAGGACATGGCAGAGTGCACACGGCCTCCTCTCTGCAGTACAGGACACTGCAGAGTGCTCATCTTCTTGGTCTTAGGAAGAACTTTTTCAGATATGGAAAGTATCCTAGCAACTGTGCAGGAAACCAATGGTTTTTACGGATTGATTTCTGAAAGTTTCTCCTTTTTGAGCTTTCTTGTTTGGTAGTCTATTGGTGCTTTTTTTTTTTAATTTATTGTCCATAATGAGTTACAACATTTAGTGGGCAAACAATGAGTTGTTATCCCCAATTCCCTGCTGCCCTCCCCTCCCCCCTCCACTGGATAACCTCCTCCATGGGTCGTCTGGATCAGTCCTTGTGACAGGGGACCATGGGTAGCCTAGTATTCAGCCAGGTTCTCCTGGCCATGCCTCTGGATAATCTCCCCCACCACGGCTCTCACAATCTTTCCGCCCCCTCTTCCGCTCAGTTCCCTGAGTCGTGGTGGATGAGTA